>JBBPMF010000602.1:0-21886 GCA_038090175.1 Austroboletus eburneus | reverse complement strand
CCAGGTCCCTCTACTCCATCCCCTTCCTTGGTCTTGGACATGTTCTCCCATGTTTATCCCACTCTTACCTTTCTCTCGGTCTTTCTTTCTTCTCTCACATTGCCGGTCTCAACACCGGATTCTCACCCCCCTAGTCTGGGTGTTACTCCAGACTTCTCCAAGATACTGCAGTCTTTCAAAGCCATTGCTAGAGAGCAGCGCATTGCTTTCATTCATACTTTCCTCTAAACTCGTGCTTGTCCTGCTGACCTCTCAGATGTGGACTTTCAATCTTTCATCAATTCTGCGACCAAGTTCTTCATCTTGAATGGTTCCCTATGGTGCCAGGAGCCCCATGGTCGCCACCAGTTGATAGTCCCTGAGTACAGACAGTTTGCACTGATCACAAAGGCGCATGATGACCTCAGACACAAAGGTGTCTTCACAGTCCGGACTTGTCTGTTGCTTCGCTTCTGGTGGCCCATGCTGGTCGAAGATGTCAAATAATTTGTCCTGACTTGCCATGAGTGCCAGCTTCGGCAGATGAACCGGTTTCATATTTCCCCTCTTGTTCCTGTCATCAGAGGACTATTCCACAAAGCTCACATTGACACCATGCTTATGCCCAAGTCAGGTGGTTACAGGTATATCGTCCAGGCCTGCTGCACTCTGACATCATATCCTGAATGGCACATGCTGCGGTCTGAGAATGGTGCTGCCCTGGCATCCTTCATATTTGAAGACCTTCTATGTCGGTGGGGTCCCTTAGAAGAAATTGTCTCTGACAATGGCCCTGCATTCATTCAGGCCCTTGATGTTCTTGCCAACCAGTATAACATTTGTCATATTCGCATATCCCCTTACAATTCTCAGGCCAATGGCATCGTGGAGCGTCACCACTACAATGTCTGGGAGGCCATCGTCAAAACTTCCCAGGGAGGGGAGACTCGCTGGCACCTTGCTGCTCACTCAGTCTTCTGGGCCAAGCAGGTTACCATACTCTGGTCTACTGGTTTGTCATCCTATTTCATGGCTCATGGCGTTGAGCCTCTGTTTCCTTTTGACCTCGCAGAAGCAACATTTCTTCTCCCCACTCCAGATACTGACCACTTGTCACCAGCTGGACTGATTGCTTGAAGAGCCTGCCAGCTCCAAAAGCATCAGGATGACTTGAACACCATTCAAGAAAGAGTCTGCAAGGCCCGGTTCGAGTCCATTAAACATTTCGAGGCTGCATTCAAGAACCGGATCAAGGACTTTGATTTCCAACCAGGCAGCCTCGTTTTAGTCTGCAATATGCGCATCAAGAAAGAGGTAAACCGAAAAACGAAGTCTAGATACCTTGGCCCAATGGTGGTTCTTCGTCGGACTACTGGGGGTTTGTATATCCTTGCAGAGTTGGATAGGGCAGTCTCTCAGCTTCGTTTTACTGCATTTCATCTCATTCCATATTACCCACATTCACGCTCCTCTGTTACCACTACTGACCTCACAGGTATCAATGACGAAGACCTGAATAGGTTGGCAGGTGAGGTCATAGACGAACCTGCCAACAACGAGTTCTTGGACTATAGTCTGGATTATTAGTCCAGTGGTTTCTATCATATCCCTAATCCTAGCCAACTCTGGCCCTCTGATCCTCAACTCCTGTTCTCCGCTTTTCTGTTCCTCCGATACTCCAGTACTCCGCTTTTTTGTACATTCTAGTTACGTTACTCTTTGTTCTCCTTTTGTACTAGTCTCGTCTCTTAGATTTCTCTGATCCTGTGTTCACACAGCTCCATTTATGTTTCCTTTCCGTCTCCATTTCTCCAGCTTCACTTACTTATGTTTTCCATCATTGCCTTTGTACACTGCCTCTGACCTCCGTATATATAGTCCTGTCATGTAATCTGTACTTTAGCTAGTTATCAACTTAGACAACTTAGACAACCCAGATATTTAACTTCCCTGTCTTCCTTTGCTCCTTTTCCTTCTCTGCTCCTCTGAAATCTGGGACCATGAACAATCTGACAAGGGCGCAGCACTTCACTCCGAGTCACTGAAGCCAAAGTCCCACTAGTCCCCCTTTTACCAAGACAACTCCAGAATTTCTCGGACCTCCTTCAGAGTTTGTCCATCAAGTCCGGCCCAGTCTTAACAGTTTCCCATAAGACCACTCCGGACTTCATTTTCCCCTATTACATCTCTGTTTTACCCCAGGCTTAGACCGGTAACATTCTAATAATATCTCCTCCATCTGCTCTTGAAAGAATACAACCAAAAAAAACAGTCACTGATACATACTCCCACAGACACTCTCATGGACTGCTCCTTACTCTGTCTTTCTCTCTCTCATGCCCATCCCATGTGATCGCACATTTGTAGCATTCTTCCTTCAAACATGCATGAGGCACAGCATACATTCACTCAAATCTAGACGAAAAATCGACTATTGGCAAGAAGACCACCCAAAGTCTGGGGATATCCGGTAGGTGTAGACAAGGAAAGCAGAATAAGGAAGAAAAGATGAGTGGAACCTCGCACCTCCAATTCTCTCTAGGGATGAAAGGCAAGAATAGATGACTGGTAGTCGAACGAAGAAGAAAAGTTGAGTGGTACCTCGCAAGACCACTCCAGACTTCATAGACCACACAGAAGTCCAGGGCAACCTCTCATTTTTCCCTAAATTTCCATTCCACTGATTCCTCGACATTTCTACTTATTTTTCCGTCCTTTTCGCTTCAAACAGACATTCCTTCTACATTGCTCTATGTATATGCAGTGTCCAAGTGGTCTTCCAGACTTACATGCCCATTTCCTCTGCCTCAGTGACCATCTCCTCCATCTCCTCCATGACTTGCTGGTGTTCCACCTCCAATGCCTTTAGATTTGCCCTGATCTTGTACAGGCAAGAATGGAGCTCATTGAGCCTGAGGGGAAATGACCCAGCAGTCTTCTTGGGGGCTGCTTTAGCCTTACCCTTCCCCTTGCCTTTGACAGGGGTCATGTCTTTGTCCTCCTTATCACTGTCCATCTTCCACTCTGTTATGGCAGTGGCAATCTTGCTGAACCCAGCCTTAGCCGAATTCCTGGGTGATCTCTCTGCAAGCCGCTGTTAGTCCAGACACAAACAAGACCACCGACATACTTTTGATCTCAACGACAACTCCGGGCTTCTTACGAGGGGCGGCACGTCCTTGGGCCCAGCTGCACTTGTGCCGCAGTCTCTGACACCTGGAACATGCAAGTCCAGTGCCAGGAGTGCATTCATCGGGAGTCTTGGTGGCGACACAAGTGTTGCATGTCTTCTTCTTCGCAGGTCCACATGCAGGTCTCTTGGGAGGAGTGGTCTCCTTGACTTCGGATTCGCTGTCATTCTGTTTAGAGCGGCCGCACTAAAATTGGGTGAGAAATGAGCCAAGAAAGACCACCAGACTTACCTTTCGCCCTGAGGATGCCATTGAAGGAGCATCCACAGAGGCTGCATGGTTTTCACCTGCTCCAGACACCAAGTTTGCTACCTCTACCTCCATGGTGGTCTCCTTAGGTGCCACTGCTGCCAACTCCACATTCCTTGCCACTTTTGCTTCGTCGGCCACCTTGAAACGCGCATCCCACTCCACAACCATCAGTTCCACATCAACAAACATCCTCGCGATGTCTTCGTCCAGCTCAACATCAAGTCCCAGCTGGTCCGCCTCAATGTGCACGGACTTCCAAGCAGTCTACTGGAGTAAGACCTAACCAGGGGACAAAAAGGGGTTGTGACTTACCAGGGAATTGCCAAACTGCCCCATCCATATCCGAATCTCCTCCTCCAGTTCCTCCTTGTCATCTGGTGTGGTCTTGGCTACATCCAGGACGTGCTGGGTGGCGTCCTTGAAGTTCTTGTGGATTTATTGGTGGTGGCTTGCTCTGGCGTCAGCTAAGCCGTGGTATTGGTTGCCATTTGACTGAAAAGAGGAGGCAGACATTTGGAGTGAAGTAGATGAGGATGAGGAAGACCGGTGAAGGGCACAAATGAGCCTCAAGTAAATGTGCATTGATGTGAAGGTATTCCCATGGTCACATGACCTGACTGAGGACAGTCAGTATTCAAAGTCCCCAGCAGGTGTAGAGACCAGTGTGCTGTTACACATAAATCCCTCATTATTGTCGTTCTTCATTACTTCTTTATCATTGCTTTTGGTCCCTACCTTTTTACTGTTCATGTACATACTTACAAGACCGCTGGACTTCCAGACTAGTGGACTTCCAGTCTCTTTGGTATTTCATAGGTTATGCCTCTTCATATCATTCCTACTTCATCTTCTGTGCTACTGTTTCTTTATTTGGACACTACATAGCTATATGGACGGGAGTACCAAATATCACTGATGTTTTGGTCTTATCGGCCTGAGGTGAGAAGTTTCATCCCCATCCCAATGGGTCAGTACCTCCTTGCTTCTCATCTCATCACCCTTTGATGAACTTCCATCACAACCTTATTTATCTTTTTGGTTTCATATGAAGAGTTCAGACATACCCAGACTATAAAATTTTGTACTGGTCATTTTGTAATGACAGCTACCATTTGGCTCACACCATACACCACTGGGACTGTCTCCCTCTATTGTTCTTACTGTTCCTAAGACTGGACTGCTGTTACACTCGATGTGGTCAAGCATAGGCCTGCAGAGGTTTGAGGGCTTACTGTCACTATACAGCAGACAGGACGAGTGGGCCTGACAAGGGGGTTCCTTGACAGAGGGGCTAAGGCTGGCATAAGACTAACGTCAGATTGAAGGGGGGTCCACTTAAGGGTCTTCCTTGGCAGAGGTTCTGAGGACCATTGAGGACTGAGGAATCAATGGGTCTTGAGGATGTCGCAGGACTAGCGATGGATCAAGGGTTCAAAGGGAGCATCCACTCAACAGTAGGACAAGGACTGGGGGACCCAAGAGCAACTCCAAGATACAAGGTAAATTGCAGGAGGTCTAAGATAGCGAATACACCTGAGTATTGAAGGTTTATATACGTGAGCCAAATGGTTAAGGGTAGGTTAATGGAAGAAGGTGAGTCAGCGATGGAAAGTAATGGAATCACAAAGAAGCTAAGTCACTATGGAGGGGATGCAATGGCGTCAGATAAGTATTGGTGATACAACTGCAAATGAGTCATGCTAAATAAGTAAGCGGTATTGCAAAGACAATGGTAAAAGAAAGGACCCAAGTGGGGATCAAACAGCGAGGGTCAAGGTTCTTTGGTGTATATGGTAAGTGAAGTAGAAAAAAGAAAGAGGGGGCCCATGAATTGTAACAATTGCCAGTCCTGCATCACCTACATGCTTATATGACTGACACTTGCCCCCCAGACTTCTGGACTTCCAAAGACTGCCCAAGCAGTCTTCCATTAGACCAATTGGTTATGCCCTTGACTTCGCCCAGGTCTTATTTCCTTGCTCCTAGAGTCCCTCTGGGGTGAACCTATTTGCTCCCCACATCACACAGACAATTTCTGGTGGTCCGGACTTGCAGATAACTACCTCATAGTCCACTCACTCACCTTTCAGTCTTTTTAATGGTCATTAGTCCTCGAGTCACTTCTTTCACTTCCTCAGGCTCGTCAACAAGGCAAGGAGTGCATAGAGGATGCATGTGATAAGAACCCCATCATTCTACATGGGATTGTTTGCTGCAAGTTCGACTACCTTTTAACTTTTTTGTCCGGAGGGTATGGATAACTTGGCTTATATCCATGTCTATATATCATCTAACACATTTTTCCAATCTAGCTATGCTGGTGAGCAGCATCATGAGGAATTTTTGATCGCTGTTCTCAAGCTATCAGCCTTCTTTGAAATTATCCATGGCTTCCAGTATGTGGTCGCTGAACTCAGTCATCTACTGCCCTTCAATTCTCCCCTCAAACTTCAGCTTGGACGTCAATATTGAAACAACTCAATAAAGATGAAGCAAGAGAGTAGAGGAATGACCCTTTGGTCTTTAGAGCAATAAGCTTGTGAGGAAATCTCCAAGACTTCAAAGCTGAGGACTCCAGCCTCAAAGTCCTGGGATTTATATACTATTCTACTGTATGTACATGTTGTGGTAAATACCATAAAGAGACTTCATATCATGATAAGGAGAAAATACATGATTGGCTGATAAGCCTGCATGAGTCATAAAGAAGCATGTCCATGAGAGAAAGAAGTAAAAAGCATGACTCATGTGAAACATAAGGAGTGATGTCATCATGACATCATAGATAAGAGATAAGGGTCTAGCCCTTGGACATGTGACTTGTGGTCTAGACTGCTGAGGTAAGCAGTCACATGATGCGTTATGCTGGAAAATATCTAAGTCCCAGTGGCCTTGTGCCATAGGGGTTTTCCTTATATAGGTGGTCAGAAGTTCAACTTCTGCCATGAGCAAGTTTTAAATAGCAAAAAGAGTAATCGTAACAAATATCATGTGGACCAATGGGTTGAGCCAGTATTTCGGGATCTATTGTCATGGCCACTATTATCAATTTCTTGCCTCAAAGCTTGTCATATGAGACTTGGTATTTCTACATACTTGTTCACACGAAAGCACTCATCAAGGAAGAATACTGAGCAATTTTATATACAGAACCAAAACCAGTCCAGCCAGACGTCTGCAAGATGCTCGCTGAATGTGCAATAATCTGGAAAGAGGAATAATGGAATGATATTGCACAGCACCTTCTCCATCCAGAAACTCCATCCTGTGGTGAAGACATTCTGGCCTTACTCGATGATGCTGAGATACCTGGCATCTGCATTTATTGCAAAAAGGCAACAATATCAAAACTAAAGCAGTCAGATGTCCTCCAACAGGAGGAAACATTAAAGAATATCACTGTGCTAGAAGTCATGGAGTTACAGATGGATGAGCACATTTGGGCATCATTTAGACATCTTGCTTCACCGTGATTCAAATAATTACATTGCTCATGTTCTACGTACCCTTTTATGCTATATTTTGCATAGGCTGCTCAAGCACTCATCAATTGATCTTGTGATACATACTCGGTGAACTCAGTGTTGAGCTATTGTATGAAAAGTGGTGTGCTCGTATACTAAAAGGTGGCATGCTCACTGTTAAGTATGGGTCTGTCGGGGACTGGGCAGTGAACTCCGGAGTGCCGGAGTTAGTCAGAGGGGGTAGGGACTTCAGCTTCACCTTATGTGGTGCACCCTTGTCCAGTTCCGTTGTCCCTGATTTACAAGGGGAGTGGAGCGGAGGTATGGAGTGACCAGAGGTTAGAGGAGAGTCATCAAGACTCAAGTGAGAGAACTCATTGACGAGCTCAATGACGAAGGAGAGAGCAGAGGATGGAACTAAGTTGATATTCAAACTGAGGGGCTAAGACATATTACAGCAGGTTTATATACAGAGGTCAAAGTCTGAATGTAGTAAAGTCAGGGTCAGAGCAACGGAGGAAACAGAGTACCGCTGCTGTGCTGGTCAGTTGCATAGCCAGAGCTGTGCGCCTTACCCTGAGCACCGCAGTGATGGAATGGAGACTAACTATGAAGAGAACAAAGGGAAACGTAACATAACATACATGAATGCAAGAAGTAAAGCAGACACGGAGTAGCGGAGGACATAGGAGCAGAATAGCGGAAGTAATGCACACGGAGGAGCAGAGGTGACTTAGCGAGAATTTGGGATATGACAGTATCCCCCTCTTAGGCCTGAACCCCTGAAGGCCAAAGTGGCGGCTAGGTCCGTCCATGTGGTAAGTGAAAATGTGATGGGGTGGATAAGTGACGTGAGGGTGTGCGCGGAGTGGATGGCAAAGCATCGTCTAAGCGATTGTGGAGCGAAGTTGGAAATTGCCGACAGGGGCCATATAAGGCGGGGGTTGTGCGCTTCGACTCTCTAACTTTCTCCCCACATCTTCTAATCGCAATGACATCACTGACAGGCCGACGCGTGTCTCACAGAGGATGATGACAATGATGACAAAGTGTTTGAGGCGAAGGTGGCAGAGCAGCAACAACGACGAAGTGTTTGAGGCGAAGGTAGCGATGACACATGAAGGCGCGGAAGGAAGAGGAGCACCGATGGGCGGAAGAGGAGGTGCATAAGCATCGGGAGGAGGAAGAGTGGGCGCAGTGTGAGGCAAAAGAGGCCGAGTGTCACAAATGCAAGGAGGAGGAAGCCGTGAGGCATTACGTGGAGAAGGTCGTGGCAGAGAAGGCGTCAGAGGCCACCAACGTGGACGCGGGGGTGAGTCTCAATGCGGGATAGGAGAAGGGAGCTAACCACCCAAGAGGACGAGCAGATGCCGCCGGTCGGGCCACCCAAGCCCTGCCAAAAGGGCAAGGGGAAGGAGAAGGCGGCTGAGCTGCAGATTGACCACACGCTGGACACGTGCTACTGGTGCTGCCGCCTCAACATTGAGTGCATGCTGGCGCCGGGAAGGAAGGTGTCATCATGCGCGGCATGCGTTGGCATCAAGCAGTGATGCGAGCAGCTGACAGACAAAGACGACAAGGTCGAGGTCATGGAAAAGCCAGTGCCGAGAAAGTGGAAGGCGGGCCTGGAGGCGACAGGGTCGAAGAAGAAGGCAAGGACGGAGATGGAGGATGAGTGACTCATGGACGGGCCATGGACAGAGCTTGCCAGTGCGATGATGGAAGTTGCCAAGGCCATCTGGGACCTGGTCCAGGTTCAGCGCTGAGACATGAGAAAGCGGGAGGAAGAAGCAGCGCATCACCAGTGCAACCAGGAAAACCAGCACATGCAGCTGCAGAACATCGTGCAGGCTGTGTGCAACCTGGGGTACGAGGGGGAGATGTCGGCGATGTGGCAGAAGATGAAGAACTGTGTGTCCAAGGGAACACAGGTGGAGGTGGTGGAGTTGGAGGAGTTGGAGGAAGAGGTGGAGGTCCAGACGGAGGATAAAGGGACCGAGGCGGAGAACAGTGGTGCCGAAGGAGAGGATGTGGATATGGGCGGGCAGTAAGGCCCTAAGTACATTGTATTATTAGTTTTTCTTTGTGTCATGTTTTTTTTTTTTTTCTAATGTGATTTGATTAATGAAAATGAGACGGAGTGAAACGGAAAAAAGGAAATATAGCAGAGGTCTTATATGGGGATATCGTCGGAACTACTTAAACAGAGGAAAACTGAGACGGAGGGAAAATCTATGTAAGCAGAGGAAAACAGCATCAAGGTATATGGGGACCAGGCTTATCTGGATACCAGAGATGGAACTCTGTGACAAGTTCTAATGTGTGATCTAATTCCGTCGTGAGTAACCAGGAGGTTTCTTCATCAGTACCTTCATAGCCGGACCAACAGACTAGATAGAGGATCTTGCAAGTCTTTCGCTGACAGTCTATCTTGGAGTTGAGGATCTCGGAGATCTCGTACTCAGGTTTGCCGTCAACCTCAACTGGAGGGGGCGGAGGTTGGACGCGATTGGGGATACTATTGGGGACCGAAGGTTCAAGTTGCGAGACATGGAAGACCAGGTGAACGGACTTCATTGAGTCGGGGAGGCGGAGTGTGAAGAAGACAGAGCCAGCTTGCGCAATGATTGGATACAGACCTAAATTCTTCTCGGAGAGCTTTTTAGATGGACAAGTCGAATTAAAATACTTTGCTTTGATGAAGACCAGATCTCCAACTTTAAAGTCAGGGGCCGGGGATCGTTTCGCATCAGCGGGTCCTTGGTATTGCTTCTGTGCTATGGCTATTTCTTCACGGAGGAATTCATGGAGAGAGTCGAGATCAACCAAGTATTCTCTGGCATGGGTGGAGGTGAGGTCACGTTCGGGGTGGACAGAGATGTTGGGGTGGTAACCCTTGTTAGCGAAGAACAGAGAAATGCCAGTAGTTGTGTTTGGAGCATTGTTGTAGGTGAACTCCGCGAGGGGCAGGAGTTCAGCCCAGTTGTCCTGCTGATAGTTGCAATAAACGCGGAGGTACTGTTCCAGCATCTGGTTCATCTGCTCTGTCTGTCTGTCACCCTCGGGGTGATACCCAGAGGTAAAGTGAAGGCGGATATCAAGTGCATTGCCAAGAGAACAGAAGAAATGAGATATGAACTTGGAACCTCGGTCAGAGGTGATGTGGGATGGTACTCTGTGTTTCGAGAACACATGGAGTAAAAATAGCTTGGCCAACTCCAGGGAAGTCACCTTGTCATCCGTCAGGATGAAGATACATTGCTTGGATAGGCAATCCACAATGACGAGGATGGCGGTGTGACCAGAGGAGCCTGGGAGTTGCTCAATGAAATCCATAGATATGGAATTCCATGGCTTCTCGGAGATTGGGAGCTGTTTAAGAAGCCCATAGGGCTTGTGCCTCGGAACATTCACGCAAGTACAGGTGATACAAGAGGGTACATACTCTTTGACAAAGGTACGGATGCCTGGCCAGGTGTATTCGCGGCAGATTAGTTCCAGAGTGCAGTTTTGACCAAAATGACCGGAGAGGGGGTGATCATGCTTGAAGCGGAGAACGCGGAGACGGAGGTCATCGATGTCGGGCACGTACATGCGGCCATCAAGACGGAGGTAACCATCTGCATCTACAGTCCAGCGGGAAGTGGAGGGAGTGTCAGAAACGGGGTCGGAGGAAGGGTCAGGAGATCCGGTCATGTGGATCATGGCAAGAGGGTCAGATGGGAGGGCAGAGAGGATATCGCTGTGGAGTTTCTTGAGGTCGAAGAGCGTACTTGCGCGGAGGACAGGGAATACAAGGTATGTAGCTCGTAGGGACGCAGCAAGTTGCTCTTGGGTGAAAACGGAGCAGAAATTATGCAGATTGACTTGAGCGTAGTCCTTATTACCCTCTTTGGAATAGATGTCCCAGCGTCTAGTGAGGGCATCGGGTTTAGCGCCAAGTCGGCCGGGGTGGAAACAGACGATCATGTTGAATTGGGAGAGGAACTCCGACCAGCGGGCTTTTGGTGGATCAGGAGTTTAGTGGTGGCGAAGTACTCAAGGTTTTTATGGTCAGTAACCACATCAACTGGAGTCGCGGAGCCTTTGAGGTAATGCCGCCACGTACGGAATGCTTTGTGGATAGCTAACAACTCCTTGTCGTGGGTGTCGTAGTTGAGCTCCAGAGAGGTCAACGTCTGAGAGTAGTAGGCAATGGGGTGGACTTCCACATTGGGGCACTTCATGGAAAGAATACCCATGATAGCGTAGTTGGAGGTGTCAGTTTCTACAATAATCGGAGCATCAGGAGCCCAATGCATAAGAATAGGAGTGGAAGTGAAAGCGGCTTTCAGCGCCTGGAAAGCAGAGCGGCAGGCATCCATGAATTGCCAAGGGACACCCTTACAGGTGAGGCGGGTAAGCGGAACGACAATTTCGGAGTAGTTGTGGATAAACCGTCTATAGAAATTAGCAAATCCAAGGAAGGATTGGACGTCCTTGACCTTCCAAGGTTCAGGCCAGTCGATGATCGACTGGACCTTATCCGAGGACATGGTGAGGCCAGACTGTTAAGTCCGGTTCCACTGGGGCCTGGGTACGTGACTCTGGAATGCCGGAGTTGTACAGGGGTCAGAGCGACATTGGCTTCATCTTATGTGGTGTGCCCTTGTTCAAGTCTGATGTCGCTAATTTACAAACGGGGTGGACTAGAGGTCCGGAGGGTCAGAGGGTCAGAGGAGAGTCATCAAGACTCAGACAAGAGAACGCTGAGATGAGATCAATGGCGAAAGAGGAGAAGTGGGAACTAAGGTGATATTCGAACTGAGGTACTAAGACAGAGTACACAAATTTATATACAGAGGAGGAAATTCGAAAAGAGTATAGTACTAATCGGAAGAGTGGAAGTAGCGAAGTACTGGTGCAGTGCCAGTTCGTCACACAGCCGGAGCTGTGCGCCTTACCCTGAACACCGCACAACAGAATGGAGACTAACTAAATAGAGATACAATGGCACAAAAGGATAACGTAACATAACATACAGATGGATGGAAAGAATAGAGACAGAGGACATGGAGTGGTCAGAGTACACATATCGGAGAAATGTTACCAGAGGTGACTTGAGTAGTATCGGAGGAGGTCGGAGTCGACTTGGTGAAATTCTAAGATGTGACAGTATCCCCCTCTTAGGCCTGAACCCCTGAAGGCCATGAGAAATGTCTAAGCGGAGGCATGTGGAGGTGGCAGTTAGCTGGGGCTTCTGTGTGGGAATCAAAGCCAGGTGGTGTTGGAGGTGGTATAAAAGATGGGTGTCTACCTGTCTGCTTCTTTCGTCAACATTTTCATCATGTCTCTCAACCCATCATTGACCACGTCTACTCCTTTTCCCAACATGACCTCCTGGTCAGATGATCGTCTACAGGAGGACAACAATGACAACAAAGAGCTCAGTCGAGCGAAGTTCACTGAGCACCGCCATCGCACGACGGAGAGGAAAGAAAAAAAGAGGTGTGAAGAGGAGGAGAAGAGGCAACACAAGGAGGACGATCGGAGGAAGGCAGAGGACGCTGCAAGAGCAAAGCGCGAGGCCGAGGAGGCTGAGCGGAGGAAGAGGGAGGAGGAACAAGCGAGGGAGCAGGCAAAGGAAGTCGCCGAGGTAAGTTATTTTGGACAACTCAGGGTGGGGCTGAACTCGATGCAGGAGCAAAGGGGTCCAGGTCCTGCCTGGCCTAAACCCAGGCAGAAAGCCAAGGGCAAGGCCAGGGCAGTTGAGTCGCCGGTGGAGCAACCGAAGGATGCATGCCGCCAGTGTATTGCCAAAAACATTGAGTGTGTGCCATCCCAAGGGAGGAAGGCCACATCGTGCGCCGCATGCGCCGCAATCAAGATGCGGTGCAAGCAACTGGGTTCCATGTCTGAGGAAGACAATGATGAGGTGGAGATAGTGGAGGTTCCAGTGCTGAAGAAGCACAAATTATACATCGGTGCACCGAGGCCGAAGAAGAAAGCGCAGACCGATGCAGAGGATGACACACCAGTGGCCAGATCATCGGGGGTGTGTCAGGGGGTAACAGAGGAGTCGGTGTTGACCACACTCCTTCGGAAGATGGTGGAGGCCCGACGCCAGGATGAAAGGAGGGTGGCAGAGCAAACGGTGGTGCTCCTGGAGGTGCGAAAGGCGATTTTGTTGCTGATCGCCGTCCAGTGGGAGGCCATCGAGATGCGCCTCAACCGATGGAACGTAGAGGACCGGCAGTCTCTTATGCCATTGGAGGATGACTTCGAAGTGAGGTTGGCAGAACTGGCCAGGCTAGCAGTGGAGGTGTCGGAGACTGTGGAGAGAGACACCGGAGTTGAGGGGACCGGTGACGACACCGACACGGAGGAGGAGTGTACGGATGAGGAGATGGGCGGCCATTAAGGCCTTGACTCTTGTATAGTAGTGTAAAGTAATCTTTTTTCTTCTTGTCTTTTCTTTTTCTGTACATAATAAAGTCATTGTTTTTGGAGATAGGAGGAAATGAAACAGAGTAACTGGAACATATATGGAGATGGAGAAAAAGCGGATTGAAGTACTATGAGAGAAATTGAGTTAAAGAAAATCTAAGTAGGGAAACAGATCAAGAGATATGAGGACCAGGCTTATCTGGATACCGGACATGGAAATTGGCAACTAGCTCAGAGGCGTGATCTAGCTCTGTTGCGAGTAACCAGGATGTTTCTTTGTCAGTTCCTTCATAACCGGACCATTGGACTAGGTATAGGATTTTGCAATGCATTCTCCTGCGGTCAATCTTGGAGTCAAGAATCTCAGAGATCTCATATTCAGGTTTGCCGTCAACTTCCACCGGAGGAGGGGGAGGTTGGATGTGATTGGGGATTGTATTCGGGACTGCAGGTTCTAGCTGGGAAACATGGAAAACCGGGTGAACGGACTTCATGGAATCGGGGAGTTGAAGCGTGAAGGAAAGGGAGCCGACTTGAGTGATGATGGGATATGGACCTAAATTCTTCTCGGAGAGCTTAGAGGGTTGAGTAGAGTTGAAGTACTTAGCCTTGACGAAAACCTGATCTCCGACCTTAAAGTTCAGAGCTGGAATTCGCTTGGCATCCGCTTTTGTGCTGCGGCAATTTCCTCATGGAGGAATTGGTGAAGGGAATCAAGGTCTACTGAGTACTCTCAGGCTCGGGTGGATTTAGATCACACTCGGGATGGATGGAGATGTTGGGATGGTAACCTTTGTTGGCAAAGAACGGTGAAATCCCCATTGTAGCGTTTGGAGCATTATTGTATGCAAACTCTGCAAGGGGCAAGAGTTCAGACCAGTTGTCCTGTTGATAGTTACAATAGATACAGAGGTACTGCTCAAGGATTTGATTCATTCGTTCTGTCTATCTGTCGCCTTCCGGGTGGTAACCGGAGGTGAAGTGAAGCTTGATGTCCAATGCCTTGCCTAGAAAGCAGAAGAAGTGGGAGATGAACTTGGAGCCTCTGTCGGAAGTGATGTGGGAGGAAACTCCGTGTTTAGAAAACACATGGAGAAGGAAAAGTTTTGCTAGCTCTGGAGAAGTCACCTTATCGTCAGTCGAGATGAATATGCATGGTTTGGATAGTCTGTCCATGACGACGAGGATGGCGGTATGTCCAGAGGAGTCAGGGAGTTGTTCAATGAAATCCATGGAGATGGAGTTCCATGGTTTCTCAGGGATGGGGAGTTGTTTAAGAAGCCCATAGGGCTTATGTCTTGGAACCTTTGTGTGAGAACAGGCTGTGCAGGAGGAGACATACTCCTTGACAAATGTCTGGATGCCAGGCCAGGTGTATTCGCGACGAATAAGTTCGAGGGTGCGGTTTTGGCCAAAGTGGCCAGAGATGGAATGGTCGTGTTTGAACCGGAGGATTTGGAGGTGAAGGTCATCAATGTCAGGGATGTAAATGCAGTTATCGAGATGTAAGAAGCCTTCAGAGTCAATGGTCCAGCGGGACTCAGAGGTAGAATCTGATGAGGACAAGTGAATGGCGGCGAGGGAATCAGAGGGAAGACCGGAGAGGATGTCACTGTGGAGTTTCTCGAGGTTGAAGAGTGTGCTAGCCTGGAGAACCGGGTAAGCTAGGTAGGTAGCTCGGAGGGATGCAGCAAGTTGTTCCTGAGTGAAAACCGGTCGGAAGTTGTGGGGATTGACATGAGTGTAGTCCTTATCTCCCTCTTGGGGATAGATGTCCCAGCATCTAGTGAGGGCATCAGGTTTCTTGCCAAGGTGGCTGGGTCGAAACCGGACCACCATGTTGAACTGTGACAGGTACTCTGACCAGTGGACCTGCTGCCGGGTTGGGAGTTTAGTTGTGGAAAAATATTCCAGGTTTTTGTGATCGGTGACCACATCAACCAGAATACCAGAACCTTCAAGGTAATGGCACCAAGTCCGAAAGGCTTCATGAATAGTCAAGAGCTCCTTATCGTGGGTGTCATATGTAGTTCAGCTCCAGGGCGGTCATCGTGCGGGAATAGTAAGCCACCAGCTGAACTTCAGCATCCGGGCATGTTATGGAAAGAATGCCAGTGATAGCGTAGTTGGAGGCATCAGTTTCAATGATGATGAGAGTGTCGGGAGTCCAATGGGTGAGGATAGGAGTGGATGTAAAAGCAGTTTTCAGTGCTTTGAAGGTGGAACGACAGGCATCAGTGAAAGTCCAGGGAACACCTTTGCAGATGAGATGGGTAAGGGGAATGACAATATTGGAGTAGTTGTGGATGAATCTCCAGTAGAAGTTGGCGAAATCTAAAAATGACTGGACATCTTTGACCTTCCGGGGCTCGGGCCAGTCGAGAATCAACTGGACCTTGTCCGGAGACATGGTAAGGCCAGCAGGGGACATCCGGTAGTCAAGGTACTCAGTAGAGTCAGTGTGAAACTCACATTTTTCAGGTTTGGCATATAAGCCATGCTTCCGGAGGCATCGGAGAACTTCCTTAACATGCTCCTTATGGGAGGCCATGTCTTCGGAGAAGATTAGAATATCGTCGAGGTAGACAATCATGCTAACATCCAGTAAATCAGCGAAGATAGTATTTACAAACTGCTGGAATGCCACAGGGGCATTTGTAAAACCAAATGGCATGATGAGCCATTCATAGGAGCTGTACCAAGTGTGGAAGGCAGTCTTCCATTCATCACCTTCAGCGATGTGGACCAGATGGTATGCATGCCGGAGATCAATCTTGAAGTAGATCTTGGCGTGACTCAGAGCGTCTAGGAGGTCAGAAATGTGGGGAAGTGGGTAGCGATCTTTCTTTGTGATTTTGTTAAGGCCTCGGAAGTCGATGCAAAGGCAGAAAGAGCCGTCCTTCTTGCAGACAAAGAGGACCAGAGCAGTGTGAGCGGAGGATGAGGGATGAATGAAGCCGATAGATAGATGCTCATCGAGGAAGGCATGGAGGGAGTCAAGCTCTGAAGGGGAGAGGAAGTAGGTGGTGCCGAGTGGAGGGGAGGTACCTTCCTCCAGATCGATCTTGAGGTCGTGTTCACAATGAGGGGCTAGAGTATCAGCCCTTTGTTTATTGAACACATCCGAGTAATCATGATACTCCGGAGAGGTCGATCTGTTCTGGGGGTTGGGTAGCTGCAGCTCGGAGGTCACCTTCTCTAGGGCAAAGTTGGAGACTGAACTGAATGGAGCCTTGAAGTCAGCAGGCCAAAGCAAATGCCAGAGTGTTGATAAGCGTGATGGGTGGGGCCTTACACTCAGAGAAACGCGGTGTATTGGTGGAGGGGACAACCAGAGGCGGAGGAGCCTTCGGTGTCGGGGGTAAGCTCGGTGGTGCCGGACTGGACTGCTGAATAGGGCGGAAAGAAATACTGCTTGAGACCCAGTCAATCAACAGATTGTAGCGGGTGAGCCAGTTGTGTCCAAGGACTAAGGAGCAGGAGCTATCTAGTGGAGTGACATAAAATGTCGTTGGGGTGATATCGCCGGTTGGAAAGAGGACAGAGAGGTTGAGAGCTTGGATAATGGTTGAGTTTGAAGTGCCGTTGAAGAGTCAAAGAAGGAGTGGAGGGACCGTATAGGTGGACAGGTTATGTTTATTCACAAAATTTATATCTATGAAACAATCGGAGGATCCTGAATCTACAAGTGCGGGGAACGGAGCAATGTCGCGTGCGACTAAAGAAATGGAAGGCATAAGCGATCAAGGATTGGAAAGAGCAGACACATTGAGACGGATCTCCTTGGGTGTACATATGGTGTCAACGTGACCATCCGGCTGTGCGGAGCTTCGGAGGTTGTGCTCTATTTTTTTGCCTTGGTGGAGGCCTCCGGTTTAGCTTCTGGAGTTGGCTTTGCAGCACGCGCTTTAGCTGCCCGGGATGTAGACCAAGGGCAGTCCTTGGTGACATGTCTGCCTGTGGAGGTACCAGGGGTACCTGAAGCGGGAGTGGTGGACGCTGATTTTCCTTTGGAATCCTTCTGCTTGGATCTGCCGGACTTGTTATCGGATGACCTGCTATTGGAGACAAGTTTTTGGTTGCCGGAGTTTTTCTGCTGGCAGTTGACCTCAGACTTTCTCTCCCAGTACCTCGCATCTATAGATTGCGCAAGATGTCAGAGTTCGGCTAGAGTGGGTGGCTTGCCGACGTGGGAGATTTCATCTTTGATCCAGTCCGGGAGGCCATTATAGAAATGGTGCCAAAGTGCACCTTCCCCATAGCCTCATACTTGTGAAGCAATTCGGTTAAACTCTACAACGTATTTGTTAATACGCTGCATGTCTTTCATACTGAGGTTGTCGAGCTGGTGCTCAGCGTCTCCGACAGGGTCATGGGGTCCGAAATTATTTTTCAGCTGAAGGACGAAGTTCCGGTAACTATCCATCCAGTTTGGACGGTACGCAGGATCTCCGGTGTCGAGGAGATCGGGCTCAAACCATTCTAGAGCCATTCCCTTTAGGTAGGAATGCGCAAAAGTAACTTTAGTGTGGTCTGTCCAGAAAGCCCTAGGTCAGTCCTGAAAATTGAGTTCACACTGGACAAGGAAAGTCCAGAGCTTGCATGGCTCTGTACCGTTGAATTGGTCTGGTTCACAAACTTTTGTGCGCTGGCTTCCAGAGTCATTGGGACAGCGGTTAGAGTGCGACAACCCTCTGATGGCATTGGCCAGATTGGCAAACACATCTTGGGGATTGTTGTTGTCGGTGTTTTCGTTGCTGTCTTGATCTCTGGGGCCATTATCTGGGTATCCTTTGGGGCCAGGAGGGCCTCTGGGGAACTTGTCATTTCCCTTGCCAGGTAGTCTGAAGTTGTCTTGTTCATAGTAGTTCGAACTGTCGTTGTCCAGGTCACCATCAGAGCCATTGCCGTGGCCCGGAGATGAACGTGGAGGCGGTATGTCAAAACCACCAGGAAAGGCTTTTTCTGTTTCGTTGTTGCATTCGGAGACTTTTTCGATGTGTGCACTAAGTGGTGGAGAGTGTGTGCGAGAGATAGAGGGAATTGGTCGATGAGTGGAAAAGCTTTGGAATTGATTTATGACTTCCGGAGTGTGGTGTGAGCTGGCAAAGAAAGAAAATGGGTCTGGCTGAGCAGCTGCTTCGCGTTCCTGGGTTCTCCGAGAACGAGAGCAAGTCTGCATGACATGGGTAGCCATGGGTGATTGTCGAATGATGCGGGGATAGGAAGGGAAAGATGGATGGAGGAGCTCAAACAAGTGTGAGTTCGAATATACTATTAAGTCCAGTTCCGCTGGGGCCCGGGTACATGACTCCGGAACACTGGAGTTGTACAGGGGTCAGAGCAACGTTGGCTTCACCTTATGTGGTGCGCCCTTGCTCAAGTCCAATGTCACTAATTTACGAATGGGGCGGACTAGAGGTCCAGAGGGTTGGAGGGTTGGAGGAGAGTCGTCAAGACTCAGACGAGAGAATGCCAAGATGAGATCAATGGCAAAAGAGGAGAAGCGGGAACTAAGGTGATATTTGAACTGAGGTACTAAGACAGAGTACACGAGTTTATATACAGAGGAGGAAAGTTCGAAAAGAGTATAGTACTAATCGGAAGAGCGGAAGTAGTGAAGTACTGGTGCAGTGCCAGTTCGTCACACAGCCGGAGCTGTGCGCCTTACCCTGAACACCGCACGACAGAATGGAGACTAACTAAATAGAGATATGATGGCACAAAAGGATAACGTAACATAACGTACAGATGGATGGAAAGAACGGAGATGGAGAACATGGAGTGGTCAGAGAACACATATCGGAGGAATGTCACCGGAGGTGACCTGAGTAGTATCAGAGGAGGTCGGAGTTGACTTGGTGAAATTCTGGGATATGACAAGAGATGCCCTTGCCTCTGATGGGCTGGGCTCATGCATTAAAACATGTGAACAAGGAAAAGTTGCCAATATCAAGAAATACGGTTGACCCTGGATATTACATTTCTGAACCAGCCCTTCTTGTATCCCCAAGTTCTCCTGAACATTACCACTGCTACCTTGAGAATTGGTTGAATGCTTGATATGTCTGGCTCACCCAACTCTATCATGATCCACCTGATCATCTTCCTTCACCTCAGCTTTGGCATGAATTCCTCAACTTCTCCTTGCCTGTGGACAGCTCATTGAGTGCTGTATCATCTAATGCTACAAGAGCAAAGTTGTGTCATGATGAAGTGCTACAAACATTCAAATATGCAGTTGAGTGCACAAAAGGACATAGGGGATATCTCAATACATTTATCTGGAGAGAGCGAGAGATCTCTATGTCATCTCTCTTGTTCAATGTGCCGGTTTGACTTATGCAAGCAATTTTCTGGGATGTGTATGAGATTGGTTTTCATCTAGAGCTTGACATGCTGGACTGAGCAGTCATGCCAAACTTGTGGTCGCAAGCCCCAAGAGAGAGAAAGAACCTTCTGGAATTTGTTCGGAGCATTAATGAGCTAGAAAGATGGCTTGGCCTGTTGCCTCAGAAAGCTGGCAAATTAGGCTTCACAGATGGACAAGCCGACAAGGGATGTTCATTTAGATGTTTTTGTATCCTTTTGACTGCTTGGCCAGATGCTCATCCCAGCCTGTATGTCTATGCAACTTCCTCCCAGTCTGAAGAATCCTTGGCACAACTGGAACACTATGATATACTCACATGAGCATGTTCATTTTACATTCAGACATTTTTTGATTATTTTGGTAGACCACCCCTGCTCCCCCATGCCTTTCCAATTGAACTTCACAATTGATATGGTTTCTTTTTCATTACCTTTTATTTCATGATTTTTTGTTGTATGATGACTCCACAAATATCTATTGAGAGTTCCAAGTCACATTGCCAGATTATGTGTTATCATGTCAACCTCATGTTCACCATGCATTCTCTGCAACATAAGGACTTTGTAGCATTTGAAGGTTTGTTCATTTTTTTCTTCCATCACCAGTTTTCTCATGCAATACTTATTGGACATTGTACCCTGACCAGTACCTACTGACAAGTGGGACAATTTCACAGTGATGTTTAAATGCAGCAAGAATTGCTCTCAAGTTGGTGATTCTATCAGAGCAATCAGCTTGCACAGATCAAAATGTAGCATATATGCTAGCAACCATTGTCGACAATGGGACAGCCAGCATCAAGTACACTCCCAAAATGCTAACTCAGTGGTAAGCTTTGTCTATTATCCATTTCCATTGCCTAATTTCTGTATACATGGTCAACAGGCATTTGCTTCTGATGAAGCAAATCCTATTATCTTGTCTAGCCAGACCCTTTATCCTTTACCCCCCACCTCCACTTCTCCAAGTATCCAACAAGCTCTTGCTTCTGATGATGCAAGCACCATTACCTTGACCAGCCAGACCTGTGTCTCTCCATCTCCCTCCTCCACTCCTCCAACTCAGTGTCAACAAGCTCAGCCCTCTGAAAACCTTGAGACAAGCGAAGGACAACCCTCTGAGACCTCTTAACCCACTGGTCAATGAATTTGCAGGTTACCTGTTAGGTTTTGTGACCTCCTATTGGGAATGCAGGGTATCCCAATGGCACAGGGACAAGAAGGACAAGTGCTTAGGTGGGGGTGGGAGACTCACCAAGCAATAGAGCAGTAATGCAAACAGAGATAGTAGAGTGAGGGAAGAGGAATATTTCTGAGCTCTGAAGATATGGATGCAGAAGAACTATGTTTGTTATTTCTCCTGGGTCTACTATCCCAGGGTTTATATAGCTACACAAGTAATTGTACATGTTGTAGAGCTCTCCAGATAAAGATATTCTATGGAAACATCTAAATCCATAGAACTAGTCATATGGATGATAAAAAGATAAGGAAGTTCAAAAATAGCAAAAAAGCGATTTAATGGACACATAAACTCACACCTCAAGTGTCCTGTGACATGCTGGACCAAACAATGGGCCCAAACTACCATAAGAGAGTGAAAACTCTCAAGACTCTTATCTATGATGTGTTTATGAGTAATATGGAAAGTGTAATCAATGGATTGGTCTAGACACTGTGTGACAGTGTCTATTGCCAGCCCCCCAGCAATCAAATCCACTTTTTCCTCAATCAAACATATCATCCTCCATGTCTTTGACTCCTTCACCACTGCGTTTAATGAATTCAGTATTGCATGATGTTATCATCACTGTTCCTCTCATGATCTGAATGCCTTTCTCACTTTTGAGAACTTGTCAGCAGAGAAATCTGTTTCGATTCCATTGATTTCGGTAGCTGCCAGAACATCTGCCAGAGAGCCACCTTGGCCTTGGCCCAATATAACAATCTGGTGTCTTATGACTTGGGTGCTACTTGGGACATGTGAAAAGTCAATTTTGGAGATGAATAGATTGGTTGACAATGAAGGCCAAGGACTTTTCTCTCGATGACCTACAAGGGTTTAATGTGCTGATGGAATCAAGGCAGATGGAAACTGCAGAAAGAGCATCAACAGCTGAAGATATCTTTGACAATGAGATTTGGAAGAAAACAGACATTAATATTGGAATTCCAACAAAGGAGGGAAACGTAAACAGCAGT
>JBBPMF010000601.1:0-22001 GCA_038090175.1 Austroboletus eburneus | reverse complement strand
CCGCCCTCAAAAACACATTATATTCGAAGTCCCGCCTCGCGTCCTGGAAGCCTCGTGCGCGTCTGTACACCGTACCGTCGAAGTGAAGAAGCCCCTCGCCACTTCGCGTGGGCGCCATGCGAACCCCCAAACTCTACAATCAGTCCTTCGGATTGGGCGTGTCGGGTCTGATGTGTGTACTTCTCTCCCCAACGATCGCGACCCCACCACAACGTGAAAAAGAGATCGACTTGTCTGGTGCGGCTCGATCGGACTTTGGGGGGTACACATGGCGCGGAAAGAAAAAAACGCGAGCGCGTTCGAATCTTGCCACACCGACTCGGAGAAGACCTTCAACTTTGGTCTCCCTCGTACCCGCCCAAAACTCGGCCGTTTTACCCCCTGGAATGAAGGCTCTAATTACCGTTCCCGACATTCACTCTTGCGTACCTTGATTCCCCGCCCGGCCTCTTTATAGTCACGCCCATACTCTTTCTGATCATCCACCCAGGCCCACCGCACGCACAAACACCCACTACGGCATGCGTATTAGTCGGTCAACTAGACCAGTCACGTACGGGCTAAAACATTCTATCAGTGCGACGTCATTATGTTTCCCCCTTCAAAACGAAAACGGAAAGGACCGGCCGTGATGGTCGGGTTTCTTGAAACGTACTAGCCAGCGTACTACCAAACGCCTCCGCGGATCGATAACAAACGTGCTCTGAACTTGTAGACCAACCAGGTCCTACGCGTTCTGCCGTCCAAGCCGGACACTGGCACGGGTAGGGCACAAGACCGACGCGTTCCGTCATTCTCGCACTTCCTTCCATACCGTCTGGACAGAGAGGTGTCGGTCGTAGAACCCCAAGACATGGTCGCCGTCGCGTTCGACACTACTGTTCTCGACCCTATGGCGCTAGTTGACGACGAGTGGCGGCGTTCTCGAGCAAGGTTTAGACATTACCGCGAACGAATGACGGCGAGCGCCGACAACTGTTTACATACAAGTGCCTGTCCTGGCGCAGATCCGCGATCTTGCGCTCTGGCTCACCGCTAGGGCACCTTGCCATATCATGATGTAAACGGGGACCGGCGGATGGTAGTCGTCTCTGGAGAACTGAAATCCCTATTTTTCTTCTTTGGAAAAAATGCTCAACGTCCGATGCGTTCGCCATTTCCGCGGTGTTTTTTAAGATGAAGCCTCGGAGGCGCATCGACGGTCTTGCACTTTGGTTGCCGCACCGCTGTTTACAAACCATTGAGTACATCTCGATGAGCAGTCCTCCATTGGTATCCAACCTGCCGGACGAGTCGTCAGAGCGACGTGCATACTAGGTCAACTGAAAATATCCCGCACCCCGTTTGTCACGCACGGCAAGTTTCCGCGGGCTTGGGAACTCGGAGCATCTGTTGATGGTCCCTACATTCCACGTCCCTTGGTGCTGACATGTAGACTGACGAAAACCCGAGCGAAATTCAGACGAGCAAAAAAAGAAAAGGCTCGCTCCAGTCTAATTGCAGATATATGAAAACGGCGTGCACACGGAACAAGAGCACTCTCTTTAATAATATGCACTCGGGTTCATTCTTGGACGTCTAAACACGTTGCCGACCATTACACAAGCCACCTATACCCGTTCCTGCGTCCTCCATAAATATGCCGTTGTTCATATCTTTATTAACGAGCCACACGTACGGATCCATATGTCTTTCTTCGTCGTTTTTTCATACCGGAAAATGGAGTGATATGATTACTCTGCGATCATATTCACTATATGTCGTAATCGCACTGATATATGACCGTGTACCGATGCGGCCCGGAATAACAGGGAAAACGACATGACGGAGTGTGAGACTCGTGCGGGACGTTCGGGACGGCCGTGAGGGGGGGCGAGCAACGACGGCAGCGGTCCGAGAGGAGGCGACCGCCATCAGTGCGTACCATGCCTGATCGATTGTTTACAAGGCAATACGCCGTCCGAAAATCCATCCTGGACCGTACCCGACGAGAAAAAAGGGGGGGTTGTACGTTGTCGTCGCTCCACGTTCGTCTCGACGTCCGAATCACGATTGTGTGCCTAGTACCGTCGGACCTCGCCGACAGTCGGGGTGAAATGCCACGCAACGAAAGGTCCATGTCTGGACCGTGACGGCGCCTGCCATACGACCACAAAGCGTTTCCCTAGAAACAACGTACCGCATACGCTCGGTCCCGAGAACTTCGCGTAGTATATTAGCCCTATATGTACTCGCTCCAGTGTGGAGACTGCGAGGGTTCGGCTGTGACCGTTTGACAGTTTCTCTTTTTCATTTTTATTTTTATTTTTACGGATCCGCGTTGCGAGGGTTCGACTCTCGTACGGATCGCCTGTCAACCCTTCTGCGCGATCGATCGAAAGCCAAACTGCGGACCGCGAATCCGCTTGTGCAGGGTCCATGGGCAAGTGACGAGAAGGGGGAACATAACTTGTGTGTGCGACGTATCCTGTCTGTGAAAAACAGAACCAGTACGTACCCTGTCGAGTGCTGCGTTCCCTCTCATGACCCGGGCGCGAATCTAGGCCTGGGGCGAACGAAAAGTCGACGTCACTCGCCGGACGTTGGACAGGGTCGTCGAAACGCGCCCCCCACACAGCGTCCCTGAACCCCGGCCCCAGCCCTGCTAGCGGAACGACGTCGATCTACCCAACGGTTCGAACGCAAAGGTCCAGATTTGATGATCAGTGGAGACGACTGGAAAAAAAAAAAAAGAGATCTCAGACCTGTCATTGAACCTCTGTAATCTGCCAAAACGACAAGCGACGCCCGATCGTGGGCAACTTGACCAGACACGCCATCGTTTTGGATAAGTCTGTCGGACCCCGACGCGCCTACAATGACAGGCGTGCGATCAGATCAAGCATGGAACTGGAGATTTGCGAGCGCGCATCGTCATTGCCTGCGAGCCTTGGACCGGCATGATGTTGGGCCAATCCGGGGACGACGTGGCAAGTCGGACATTTATTTTTCCCCCGAGTCACTAGCTCGACGCGTCATCTCACACCGGCCGCCCCCGTCGTTCCAACATTTGGACCCCTTGAAGTTCCTTCCGGAGCGACCGACTCAAGTACGTGGAAACTGTATTGATTCGCACAAACGCAATAGTACAACATTCCTCCCTACGGGATAGTAGTGGGTCACGTATGTCCTGGGGTACTGAAGTATGCATACAGATGAAGATTGATATGGGGTATCATATAGTGCATGATGGGTTAGCTACGCGACCGTAAGTCCAGCAGTCCGGAGTCCGTTACGATAAAATACTCACTCCTTGTTCTTCAAAACGTGTCCTGCGAGTGCATGCGCAAGAGATCGTTGAGTATCCTCGCCACAGAACCGGCACCTTCAGAAACGCGTTCCCTTTCGTTCTCCTTGACCTTGGGAAGAAGCTGAGAGTTGAACCGGTCAGGATGCCATCGTCGAATGTTGTCCTTGATCCGGTCCTTATGCGCCTTGTCTTGCGGATGCACCGACGACAGCATATATGCGGTGATGGCGGGCGACGTCAAGTCGTCAGGGCCTTTTGGCCGCTTGAACAGGGGCCAGGGAAAGTCTTCCCAGATCAACGTACTCAGGGTCTGGATCTTGTCCCATTGGCTACGGTGTGCTTCAAACACCTTCGTGGTCTCCTCTTTCGACATCGTTTTACCCGCCTTTGCTTGACGTTCGTGCTCAAGCATGGCCAACCTCGCTTGCTCCCGTCTGAACTGCTCTTCGCGCTGTTGAGCCTGCTCAGCCTGTCGTCGGTGGAACTCGGCCTCCGTGAGAGGGGGATTTGGAGTACTGCTTGTCGGCGGCTTTGGAGCTGGGGTCGTCGGGCCTGGTGGTTTGGGAGTGGACGTTTGGGTATTGGTGGCAGGAATCGGCCGCGAGGAAGCCGTTGACCAACCACTGGTAGGAATGCTACGAGCAGATGCACTCGTACTGACTCGATCGACAGGTGAACTCGCTGTGGCAGGTGCGCTACGCTCGTTGCGATTAGGGATCGGCCAAGGGCCCGAAGAACTGGGCGTTTGAGGAGAAGACGCAGGTCGAAATGTCTCTGGAGGCCATGTTTCCCAAACCTCATTCTTCTTCCTATCTTCAGTTCTTTGACGGCGTATTTCCTCCTCTCGTTTCCGAAATTCATCTTGCAACTTGTCATCTTCCCGACGACGCATTTCTGCCTCTCTGCGGTTGAGGTCTTCCTCCCTGCATCTTAGTTCGTCCTCTCGTCTTCGTAAATCGTCTTCTTTCCTCCGCGTCTCCTCTGCTTTCAAACTGGTTTCCTCTGCTCTGCGTCGTGCCTCTGCCTCCTTTCGTTCTGCCTCTTCTTGTTTTCGTCTCGCCTCGTACTCCTTGCGTCTTGCGTCTTCTTCCATTATCCTGACTTCCTCTTCTTTCCTCCTGGCGTCCTCTTCCTTTCGTCTTGCCTCCATTTCCCTAGAACTCGCCTCCCGTTCCTTTCTCTTCAACTCCTCCTCTTTCCGTTTCATTTCCACCTCCCTCGCTCTCGCCTCTTTCTCCTTCCGTTTGGCCTCTTCCTCTTTCCGTTTGGCTTCTTCTTCTTTGAGCCTTGCGTCGCGTTCTCTCTTCTTTGCCTCTTGTTCTTTCTTCTTTGCCTCCTCCTCTTTCTTCCTTGCCTCCTCATGCCTTTTTCTCGCCTCTTTCTCTCTCATATCGGCCTCCCTCTCTTTCCGCTCAGCTTCTTCCTCCTTTCTCCGCAGTTCCGCCTCCTTGAGCTCAGACTCGTCCTCGTCTCTTCTCCTCGTCTCTTCTTCTAATATCCGAGCTTCCTCTTCGCGCTTCTGCTCTTCCGCCCACTTCTTCCTTGCCTCATCCTCGCGTTTGAGTTCTTCAGCTTTCCTCGCCAGTTCCTCCTCACGCTTACTTGCAGCATCCTCACGCTTGCGCAGCCCTTCCTCGATGTCTTGCATGCGCCGCTCGTTATAACTAAAATCTCGGATTCGCCAGCTCCTGTTGTCGAACCCGTCGTCCGAACCGTCCTCCTCAAAGTCCTCGCGGTGCGTGTGGACCTGACGGGGCCCGTGATAGTTTCCCTCCTGCTGAAAGTGGTGCCGCATGTCCTGCGAGGAAAACCGGCCTCTAAGCTGAGTCGAATGCCAACTCCGCGCGACATCCTCGGGGGTCTGAGGAGAACGCGACGAACTGTCCCATCGCGTCTCGTACGGAGAGCGGGATGCCGGATTCCAGTTCCTCGAGCTCGGGCTGGACGAGAACGTGTCGTCGAGCGTAAACGATTTTTTGTTCACGATGGGTCGGCTCGCGGATGGAGGCGGTACGTAGACGCGAGTCGAACTGGGAGAGATGGTCGGGGGCTGGGCGAACCCGATGCGATCCTCGAGTCTCTGGGCGCTGCTGCTCGAGTGCACCGAGCGATCGTCGGCGTAGGGGTATCCCGATCTGTCCTTTTCCCTGGCACGATCTAAACTGACTCCATCTTGCTCCATCGCATGCACGCTCGATCGCTCCCGGTCGATCGCGTTGACATCAAGTGGGTCTGAAAACGTGGCACTGAGAACGGATGGCGCTTTAAAAGACGATGTAGCGCTCGCGGTGCTACTTCGTCGGGCGAGCGTAAACGTGCGCGACATTTGGGCGTCCTCTTCGGGCGTGATGGACGGCTTCCAAAACTCTTGCACGATCGGTCGTGCATTCATGCTTGGCTTGCGTCGGATGCTCTCCTTGCGCGTTGGATCGAGCGGATCGGGCGGCGCGCGGGCAGTGCGTGACATGGATTCGGGCTCGTCGTACAAGGCTGTGGGTTTGGAGCGTTCGAGAAAGGACTTGTCCGTCTCGAGAATGGAAGGCGTTTTCCAGGAGCCCATGGAGGTGACAGATGCGGCGCGGACTTTACGTGGGTTTCGAAACGGGGGAAGTTCGTCTGGGGATGGTGCCAGGTCGTCGCGTTCGTTACTAACTGGGCGAGAAAAGTAGGGGCCGCTGTCTCGTTCGGGATCGGCCGGTTGTGTGGACGCGCGAGAAATGGGTTTGCGATTGGATGGGATTGGGGTCGGTGCGGAACTTTCTGGGACGACGTCCAGATAATGGACAGGTGGGGGTAGTGGAGGGGATGGAAGTGGGGGTAGAAGTGGGGGCGGTGGAGGCGGAGGTGGGGGTGGGACCAGAGGTGGGTCAGGCTGACGAAAGGATGGCACGGGACCCTTGGTCTTTCGTTCCCTCTCTATCCTATCCAAGATGGCCTGCTGTTCCTTTATCATGCTCTCTGACCAGGCCTGATCGAGCTGCTCGCCCGAGGCCCAGCGCCGTTCCTGCCGCTCGCGCTCGAGTTCGATGCGAAACTGTTCCTCTGCAATCTGGCGGATGGTTTTGAGGGTCGCGAGGTGGTCGGCGGTGAGGCGCTCGCGCTCTTCAGGGCCGACGATACCCTTGGCGAGTTCGTCGCTGAGTTTCTGTTTGGCCTCGTCGACCATGGAGCGGAGGTTGGCCTCGATTTTGAACTTGAGTGCCTGTTTCCATTCTTCGTCGGGCTCGAGATCGGGAGGGGAGGGCGCGGTGGGGTTCTGTACGAGGGTGGCCATGCCGGGGGGGAAGCCGGATGGAGGAGCGGGATCAAAGGAGGGGGGGATGAGCGCTTATTCGAAGAGAGAGGCGGCCTGAGAAATGCCGGGACGACTGGGGGGAGGGTGGGTGGATGGGAGCGAAGACGGAGCCTGTGATGGTATGGTTGCCTCGTGTCAGTCCACGCGTCAGCACTTTGAGAAGACTTCGGTGGTCGAGCGAGCAGTTAAACAGGGACACTCACTGGGCAGGTAGCGAAGAGGAGTAAAAGGAAGGAGGAGGTCTGGAGTGCGGCTACCGAGAGCACGTAGCAGACATGGGACTGATCGCTGATTTAGTGGGCCCCGCCCTGAGACTCGTCACGAGGTCCGCGATAACGGGGGAACGATGATCACCTCTCCGTTTCGCTTCGTCGCTGGCTTATCCGACCGACCGTGAACGTACAAGACGCGGTCCCTGCGGACTCCCTGCGGTAAGCATTCCACTTGGGCCAATCAGCCTTGCCCGGAACACGTTGCCTAATCGGACGCAGCCAAGATTCAGAGGGTGACATCCTGGACCGCTTCGCTCTTTATCATCTCGACCCACAGCGCTTGCTGTGTGCCGCCAACGCAGGCTAGCGTCTCCGCCCACCGGAGTGGCGTCCCGAGACATCCCGGCGCTGATGCGAACTGGCTCGGATGACGCTTGTCCGCAATAATATCACGCTGTTCAAACGTCCCGTCAGACGTAAGTCGGAGCTCCTATTTGGTTCTGGTCGTCGACGGCGTGTAGCGCACGTTTCGTGGAGCGTGGTGTGTACCTTCATTCTTTCTCCTTGGAGAAGCCGGCGCCTCACCGCACGGAGAAGTCTGTGCTCTCTTGTCATTGCATCACAGGGTCCCTGATTGATTTAGATGGCGAGGTTACACGCTACTGCGGCTGCCACTCGAGAGCAGATAGCAGACTCAGGGGTTGATAATTAGAAACTTGCGCCGACCATCATGTTGCTTGTTATTCGCTGCCATTTATTCGTGCATGTGAACGAGACCCTGTCTCTGCTAGCTTGGGCGTGACTTTCTTTTCTCGTGGTGGGTTCTATGGTCGCACTTTCGCCGGTGCTGTACTTGCGGTCGAGCAGTGTAGTAGGTTACAACCACATTGTCACTGTCAGCAAGCCCAAGCGGAGGGCGGTGTAGCGCAGTTTGCCATAAGAGGCTTGCCTCGAGGCATTCGCGAGGCCAAGACCAGTTGTGTCTGTTTTTTGCTTTCTCTCCCTTAACACCGCACCAATGGCAGCATTTTATCTCTGAAAAAAAACCCGGTACGTCTCTTCGACGCTGTCGACGTTCTCCACCGTTAAAAACACACTGACGAACCCCGGTCCTTTTTTTTTTCTCTGTTTTCTCCCTTACGTTTTTCCCCTTCACGTCGCTGGGCGTTCCGAATCGTTCCATCATCGTACAGGATCAAAATTCCTATCATGGAACGATCGTTCACCTGATAACATCGTATTAAATCGGCAAGTCCTGGCAGCTTCACGCACGCGACCCGATGCAACGAGTCAGTGATCGCACAAGTTATTTCATCTTCGCATCTCTCGTCCTTCCTCGTCCGACTCTCCAAATTTGCGGCATCGCCATTTTCTCTTGCCCTACTCCATTCCACTCCCTCACAGCCGCTCTTGCTCCATGCCACCCAAACGTCGCGGCGGTCAGGCCAAAACGGCCAACCCTGCCCCCAAGGTGGCCCCAACACCGTCCACGTCAAAGTCTGCCCCCCCTCCCCCCGTACCCGTCCAACCACCACCTCCCCCGCCACCTCCCCAGCCCGTCGAGGCCGGTGCGGCCAAGGTCCGCAAGGAATGGTCCAAATTCATCGACGCGTGGTACGAGCCACAAAAGAAAAAGTTCGTAGAAAAACTCCAAAAAGAGCTCCTCGTCAAATACAAGAATCTCGGCTCCGCAAAGGAGACCCAGAAACTGCGCGAAATGGAGCTCTATGAGAAGCTCGACTCTATCGCAGAGCAACTCGCGAAGCCCGCTCGCGCCGAGTGGGAGCGTCGTCTCGACCTCGCCCAGGTGTGCGAGGATCAGTGGGATGACATGACCGGCGAAGAGCAACAAGAAGTCATGAGCGTATTCGTCGGCTTTGTTGACGACCTCGAAGACTTTGACGACGGCGATGCCTCTGCCGACCCTTCCTCTGTCGAGGAAGAGGAGAGCATTCCTGAAGAATCCCAACATAGAGGCACTCCTGCATATGCACCCGCCCACGGCTCCGCCCCTTCAAGACAACCGATACCACCCACGCCATCGAGGACAAATTTTGAATTTGTCAACGCCTCTTTCTTTACTGAATCCACGACACCACCTAATTCGTCAAAAAATCTACCTGCACTGTCGATGGTCAGTCTTCCATGTCATGTGTGGCGCTGCCACAGGCTGACGCCTCCACCACTTGCAGGACCACCTGGCCACGCTAGGACCATCTAATGCGGCGCGCTCCGCTGAACCTGCGAGTGCCAGCGTCGGCGGCGCGCTCGGCTTCCACCACTGGGCATCGGAAGCCGGAATCATAACACAGCAGCCACAGGGCCAGTCCCCCAAACCCCAAACCGCTTCCATGTCGGCTCAAACTCTGAGCGCTCGTCCCCGTGCAACGGACAACATGTCTCGTCAAGCCTCCGCCGCCTCTAATTTATCTTCTCCACCCATGAAAACGTCATCGCCACAGTACTCACCACCCAACATTTCCACCAAATTCTCTCCTCAGACCAATGCCGAGAACCTGCCGCTCGGCAAACGTTACATTGGTCCCATCATCACCGAAGAGGAGCCCGATCCCTTGGACGAAGAGCTTCTCAAGTCCAAGATGGCGGACGAGTATCAGCAATATAAGATTAGCCTTCGTATTCAAATGATTTATCAATTCCACGCCGAGGCCGCCGAGGTCGAGATAAAGCTGTTTGAGACCCTTCTCTCTGGTGATGGTACCAAGGAGAGTCGTGCCCGAGCCGTGCAGGAACACGAGACGAGCATGATGCGTCTCCGCGAACAAAAAGAGGAAGAGCGCAAGAGACTCTGTGCCGAGGAGCGCGAGAAGCGCAGGGAGGAGATTCGGCAGCACCTTGCGCAACGACGAACCACACAGAGTCGGGAGATCGACGCTGGGCCCAAGGGGAATCTACCACCGAAGCCGGCACCTGACAAATCACCGTCGATTCAGCAGCGTCTAGCGAAAGCGACGCACCAAAAAGAAAACGTCCCCGTTCCTCCGCTTGCTACAGCGTCGCCCCCGGTGAAACTCGAGGCCCCGACTGTTATAAAGAAATCCATTAGTACGCTTTCCCAGGGTGATGCTTCTGCAAATGAAGCTGTCTTTGCGAATGCCATGGCGATGATGGCGCAGGGGAAGGCTGGTGCTACTGGGTTGACCGCTACTCAAGCTTCGACGAACGAAGCTGTATTTGCTAATGCTGCTGCCATGTTCGCCGCTCAAGGCCAACCCGCAAGTGGCGGCAAGGGTAACAGCCTGCAGCCCCCGAGCATCGTCAAAAAGTCCCTCAGTTCCCGTTCCCAGGAGTATGACATCCCCCAGATCACCGTCAGCTTCGCTGAAACCCCCTTCGTTGACTCTGAGCCCGCACAAGTGCCGCTCGCAACCGTCAAGAGGAAGAAGGGCAGCAAGGGGCAACCAGCGGTGCAATTGCCTCCCGCAAAACCGGTGGTTATTACCGAGGAGCCGGATATGGAGATGGACGCCGAACCACCTCCGTTCGCGCCTTCTCTCTGGGATGCCGCTGCGGTTGCTGCCAAGAACGCATGGGGTGTAGCATCTGCTTCTCTCGACCCACCTGGGCCCAAAGCCAAGGTCAATGCGTCAATGGAAGAAGAGTGGGATATTGATGTGGCCCCCAAGAGGGCGCCCGCACCAATCAAGGGGAACGTTAATGCGAAGAAAAATGCCTCGGCGGTAAAGAAGGGGAAGAAGGTGATGATCATCGAGGAGCCCGACGTTGATGCAGACCCCATCGTTTCTCCACCCCCGTCTGCGAAGCCAAAGGGGACGAAAGGTGGCTGGGGTTCCGTAAATGGCAAGTCCAAGGCGACGCACCCCGTCGTACAAGAGCAGGAACCAGAGCCTTCTTCCCCGCCGGTAGTTACTCCTGTGACACCCATAACGCACGCATGGGGCAAGAAATCCAACCAACCCTCGACTGCCAACGCGAAGCCGCAGCTCAAGGTCACGATTTCGGAGGAACCAGAGAGCGAGTTTGAGCGTGTCCCAGCGTCTTCTCGGACGAACAGGGCCTCAGCCAAGTGGGGCGCGCCCGTTGCTGTGCCTGCCAAAACTAGTGCGCCGTCTGGGCCGGGGAAGAAGGGTACGTCATCGCAGGTGGAATCGCGCCGTGGTCCGCCGACTTCCGGCTCGAGAAAGCCCGCGCGCGTAGAAACCGTTCCGGATCCCGAGGACGAAGACGAGGGCGAGGACGTTGCCGCTGGCGATGCGATGGCCACTCTCGAGTTGGTTGCAAGGGAAGAGGCTGGGTCAGACGATGAGGAAGAGGGCGACGCGAGCGCTTGGTTCAACCCCGAAAACATGAGTTACTGGGCTAATTTCATGGCTGGCCAATCGGAGACGGAGACGCTGGCGGCTCCTCAAGCACCTAGTAGCGAGCAGCCTGCCCCACAGCATATGCTCTGGACGCCAACCGTCAGCAGGGAGTACGATGATGATGATGATGATAATGAGCTCGTGGAGGAGAATGAAGAGCTGGCGACGAACATGTGGGTGCAATATGCGATCAGTGGGGGTGATATGCCTGGCCTGGGCGACGCACCGCAAGAAGTACACGTCGACACGACGCCTTCCGAGAGTGTACAGCGCGACGCGGGCCATAGGATTTGGGAGCAAGCAAAGGGAAAGAAGAAGTTGAACACGACTGGTGACGTTGGGAATCGCGCGCAGCAGGCTCCGGTCTTCGATAGAGCCGCGCTTACCGGTCAGTGGCCCAAGATGGAGAGTTGGTTGTCGCCACCTGCACGAGGGCAGAGTTCGGGCTCTGCCAGAGTCTTTTGATGTTTTCCGCGTTTCGTTTCTGTCTAATTTTTTTTTTTGAACTCGCATTATTCATCTGTTTTTCTCTCAGAGTCTGTCTGGTTTTTGCTCTTTTTTTGATGGTCTACTCTCATGATGTCTGTTTTTTCTCTTCTTTTTTTTATATAAGTATCCAACGCGTCTTACAGTCTGTAGATTATATTCTTTTTCCTTCCTTCATTCACGAGCGCCTGCTGGTTCAAGCACGAGTAACTTACTCGGTTAATTCTAATCTTGTGTCGTCTGCGATCGCTGCGGTCTAGTATAGTTTGCTTTTTTGGGGAATGACGAAGAGATATCGTAAACTTTCGTCTTGCGTAGGCACGACGCCCGGGATGTCACGTGCAATAAATCACGGTTTAGACGTTATGCAAGGCAGTAGTATGCGCGTGACGAGAACTCTGCCGTTTCTGGGTCATCGGACCTAGCCAATTGGCCAACCAGCTCTGTACCACACTCAATGCATTTTCGTCTGTCAAGCCATCAGCCATCCACCTTGCTTTGCCAATCACAAAAAAGAATTTTCCTTTTGTATTGACCCATTTGACCGCTTGCTCATTTTTTTAAATCCAAATACAGCCCTCAAAGCGAGTCCACTGGATTCCACACCGACTTCAGGTTATCCACGAGGGCCGTTCAGAATGTGTACCATCTTGTGTGTCCCCGCGTTCCACACTGTCATATGCACCTTACTTCTGTGAGTCAAAAAACATTCAGCACAGTGTAACGGAGCAGGCTGTGTCACCGCATAACCACAAATAGAAAGCCCCTGTGACTCTGCAGCACACGATAGATCGCTTTGGCCTCCTTGAAGGAGGCCAAAGCGATCATGGTCCACCACAACCACATTTCTATGCGGCGTTCAAATCGCCGTCCCCATAGGCTATTTAAGCAGAGACACTCACCGGATTTCTTTTTCACCATCCCTCATCCGAACGCGTTCTCCTCAATTTTGCGTGCTCTCTCATCTATTCCTATTCCATGGCTCCTCAGACCCGCAGCGCAGTCAATGCTTTCTCTGGTCGCCCGACACGCAATAGCATGTTTGGACGCCCGTCACCATCGCCTCCCAGACCTCGTAGCCGCAGCCCTGCCAAATCACGAAACCCGACGCTCCCGGTTACTACGAGTACTGCACAGGCGCATCCAGCAGAGGACGCCGTTGACGACGATGCCTCGTGGATCTCTTGCGGAGATGGCGATGGCGTCTTGGCGTCCGTCGCCGTCTCTGAGACCGGTCAAGGCACTCACATACGCTGGTACTATTCGAAGGACGTCCAGAGGGATCAGGAGCTACCAGAGATCGCGGAGCTGGAGAATCGCGGCGTCACGTCTACCACCACAGCTGGACCTGTGCGTCACCGTCCGTTCCCTCAAACACCGATGGCACTCCATCCCTATAAAGCTGGGTCTGTCGTACGGACGCCCGTCAAGAGGGCTAGGCTGCTTCAACGCAGCCCGCGTATAGGCGAGAACGACGTTCACAACCGGTACCAGGTGCTCCGGGACCTGAACGGTGAAGAGAAGATGGTCTTCCGTCGTTTTCAAGGCATGACATCAGAGTTGTCAAGGAAGCAAGTAGAGGGTTTGGAGAACGAGAGAGAGAGAAAGATCATTCTGGAGCACACCCAAAGGATGTTGGCAGAAAGGGAACGGATGGAAGAAGACGAGAACGTGTCTACGAGCGACAGCAACTACGAAGACGAGAAAATGGTAGATGACTCCCTGGAGGAGGTCTACATCCCTGACTATCGCGGAGAATCCGTTGGCCACCACGGGAACCAGGGAGAAACCAGTGGGTTACGCCGGGTACGTTTCGGGCCAGAGGGAACCGAACTTATCGAAGACGAAGAGAACTGATAGACACTAATCCATCCAAATTCATTCATTTCGTCCATGTATCAGACATGCTAGTACCACTTTCCTTCAGTCACGATCATTTAGTATAACTATAACAACTTCCATATAGCGATTCCTGAGGAACCGAATCAGTATCTATTTATTATAACAAGTGATGCATTAGATTCGCAGTGTGAAATCAAGTCAACTTTGCCCGACAAACTACCGATCGTTTTGTCGCCGATTTAAACTTGTCCAGCGCTTTTTCCGCTTTTCCCGAGGAAGATCTTTACCAAAGCTTCTAGCCTAAGCTGGTAAAGGAAAACACTATGCCAAGGAGAAATCACGACGAGGACGTCCTCGGCGGAGACCGCCATCATTATGAGGCTGGCCCACAGCCTACAGCACAGCAGCAAACATACAGACGGATTAGGCTCAGTCACTGACAACCATCTTTTTACTATACACCAGTTTTCGGGAGTTTCTCTGGATAATAGAATTTATCATGGCTCGTGGTCGGTATTTAGAATAACATAATGACCGTCATAAATATCGTTGTGATATGCATGGTCACACTGTTATGCCAGCGTCCTTCAAGATGGCCATCGACGCCAATTTCCGTCCGCTCCCCTTTGCTTGGCATACCTCCTTCAGTCGCACTGCCGCCGATCTGAATTTGCGCCCCTCCTCACTATCCCCGGTTATCCTCACGAGCGCATGAGCAAACTCTTCTGCCCGAACGCCAGGAGCACAACTTTGGTTACCAAAAAGACCGATATCAAAATATTCCGCACGGTTTGCGTAGTCGTATGTATCCAGCCAGACGGGCAAGACAACATGTGGTACTCCGGACCTGCGAAAAGAAGCTGCATTGAAACACTGTCAAGAGGGTAGACATGAAACAGTACTCACCAAACGCCTTCGTAAAACGAATTTGCCCCTCCGTGGTGTACTGAACACAGCACGTTTGGATGCTGCAGAATAGATACCGGCTCTGCCTCCAGCCAAGCCACCACTTTAATCCTCCCCTTTTCGACCTCTTGCCCAATGATCTCGTCAATCGTTCTTCGGACGTCACTGCTCGTCTTGGACTTCCACAGCACCTGGATCCTGCCGGTGCTATTCCGGTCATGATGATCCAGTAGTATGCGGAATGCGCTAGCCATCTCCCTTGCGAGCCTCTCGTCGGAAACGACGTGCGATCCTAGGTTGATCATCACTGTCGGTCCATTGTCCAACCACTTTTTCAGTGATGGATCCTTTTCCTCCAGAGGATCAAAAGGCGTGATGATGGGGCCACATGGAAGTATCTGTTCAGGGATCGTCGCAAAGGGCCAATCAACTTCAGGAAGACTGGGGCAGATATATGTCACTTCAGGATACATCAAGTAACCGCCCGGCGATGTGAGTCCGAGTGAGCTACGCGTGCCAATCACACTCCTGGCATGAGCGGATAATATGAATTGGATAACGAGTTGAATGCCGAGGTAAATGTTAAAGGGAATTTGCCACCATTTGAGAGGGAACGGAAATCCGGACGATAGCCTAAACAGGATGTACGTAAGTCAATACGGGAGAGTCAAGTTTCGCTACGAACGCGGGATACTTCCAATATTTCATCAAGTGAGGTTGAACTTGGACCGCAAGTTCTTTTATGGACGTTGGTGTTAGAACTGTAAACTTCTGCCCAATGAGCTTGCAGGCATCTATCGCGGGAAGAAACAGAGGGTCTATGACCACAATGTTTGGTTTGACCGTCGTGATGATTTTCTTGATGCTTTCGATAGCCGCAAGGTGTTCCTTCGGACTCCAAGGATAGACTGCACCAGCGACCCACCGGTAACATCCAAGCGCACCGAAAACGCCATGAGGGTGCTGTAGCGTGACGCTGTCTAAACCCTGCTTGCTAATGGCATCCCAGTAAGGGACAACACCCTTGCATTCATAGAACTGAACGGAGCCCGCAGGTTGACCAGCAGTGCGGGAAGCATGGCGTGCAACAAGCTCTTGAATGCGTGCGACGCGCGATTCGAGGGGAGCAAAGGACGAAATGTACACGTTCGCGCCTGCGAGAGCCAGCTCGTAGGACACCGCAAGATTCACATTAGCTTGGCCATACTCCGACAATGTAAAGACGAGCACGGTGGGAGGGGAAGCCATGACGGGGGCGACTGAGGAAAATGGGAACGAAAGCACACGAGGTGAGAAACAGGATTTCACGTTTGCACTTTTACGGGGGATCGATGATCCGACGGGATGCAATCACAGCTCTGTGCCATATGTAAGTACTTTATAATGCCGTAAATCTCCACGCTCCTGTAATTTGGTCATACAACTGCAAGTTGAGGGCGGCAGAACTCATAAATGGAGGCTGGCAATCTTGCTGCACGAGGATGTTTCAAGCGAGTCATTGTCGGTGCAAGAAATCTTGAGATTCCACTCCTAGTGTAGCTAAAAGCGTGTGTGCTCATTGCAGATAGATTCAATACCCATCTTTGGCGGACAGTGGGAGCCTTTATTTTCAGGGCAGTGACCGCTACTGCTCAGCCCTTGCATGAGAGCATAGCCTTGGGCCCGATACTTTGGTCCGAATCCCCAGTGTGAGTTTAGGGAAGGCCCGGAAAGGGTCACATACGTAAGCGAAGAGTCACGTGCTCAAAACCAGGATGCGATTCAGCGATCGTTGTGAATGGTCATGCATTCATGATGGAACATAGCTTGGGGGGGATGAGTTCAAACTTATTAAAGGCGAATTCCAGAGTGAGACATAGAGGAGATAATTTATCAACTTCAAGAAAAATCTCGAATTCAGCCAACAAGGCGACGAAACACAATCCGAATTTGCAACACTGCCAGTGCACGAGGAACGTTATCGCCGATCTTAGATCCATGCGGTTGTGAGCAAAAGTTCTACTGTCAAGATAAGCTGCTCCAGACGCGTTGTTCAGTGAATCACTTTCTCACACTACTCTGCTCCCGCCACCGCCGACCATCATCTGATTGAAGCAGGGCACGCAGCCCCCCACTTCTTCGCCGTCATAATTCATAGACACCGACAACAGTGGCAACGAAACCGACAACAGTCCCAATACCCCTTGTTCCTGCATGCACAGCATCCCTATCTAATTCCGTGTTGATACAACGACCAGGGCCACAGCACACGCACGGAGGAGGTCTGGGATACGGTAGGATGGGCGGGTATGGATACGTTGAATATGGCTTTTTTTCCGCGTTTATTGTCCGCTAGGGCGTGGCCCTACGGTAGACATTACATGAGTTGTGTGTATCTGTAGTTGGATATGACATGAACACGAATGTATGGTGGATCGTCATGGCTCTCTTACTCAAACCTTTTGAGTTAATTGCCGGATGAATATATCTGCTCCATCATTTAGGCACCTGTTCAGTGTCTTTCTGATCTCCCTACCATCACCGGAACACTATTCGCATCGATACTCCAAAATCGAGCAAATTTCAGCTGCTTGTCTCTTTCCCGAATGTCTTTGATATTCAAAGCTCTGTATGCCATGCCAAAGCTCGATCAAGCACGGCAAGGTCAGATGAGTCGGTGCTCAGCTTGGTCTACTAAATCCTTCTACACTCGTTTGCTCACGCATATCCCCACCTCCGGACACGGGGAAAGAAGCCCGATAGTGCTGACTCCCCAAGGGCCGAGAAATGGAAGGTCACCGAACACAGCTTTCAATGCGACGAAGCTCCGCAACATGAACCCCGGTCACTTCGGGATCATATGGACCTAGAATGAGAATGCGATCCGAAGTTTTGCTGTAATGATTGAATCGTTGGTCTCAGATCATGGTGTACACGTCGGGCGTTTAATGCAGTTAATTTATGAGGTCATCGCCCCTTTCTGTGTGACGTGTTACAAATCTCCGCGGTTGCTCCACGACGCGCCCTGCTCCCGGCGATCGTGCGAAGGCGACGGCGGAGCCTTGGGCCTGTGGCTACAGTTCTGGTCCACTGCTACCTCAGGCACTGACTCAGCAATGCTGGTTTGAGCGACATCAAGCTTGCGTTGCATCGGACTGGATGGAGCAACAACAATTTCGTCGTCGTGTGGCTGCCATGGCCGTGTCTCAGATCAAGGTCAAGCTTCGCCGGTTTGTCCCCGTTTTTACCAAACGGGCCGAAAAAAAAAGATTACTCCGTTATAATAATAATTTGTTAACAGTGATACACCGCAGCTGAGCGCTAGCAATCGTGTTCAAGCTTCGAGCTTTAACACTGACTCGTCTCGCAGTGCTCGTACCGTATCATCGCCGGCTGCTCGATCCTCCAATCTGGCCAGCATACCATGCGACTGAGACCCCGCGGAGGTGCAGTCTACCCACCAATTTCTTCCGCCGTTGGACTGGCAATTTTGGTCGGCGTCGTCGTCGGGTTCTGGCTTTCGACACTGGTTTATGGCACTAAACTCCAGTTCCTCGGGCAATCGCTCCCTGCCCTGACCACTTTAAGCGAAGAGGTCATTCGGTTGGATGAATCTGCCCAAGAACTTGCGCAGAGCCCCCTGAGCGACGCAGAACTCAACCTGAAGTACCTCACTGAAATGGTTTCGAAAACGGATGGGTTTTATGCCCGTGACTACAGTCTCTGGTTAGGCTGGAACAATGTATGTGACTATTGCGAGTTCCGTCATTGTCCTCTCACCGTAATGACAGATGCGCTATATCATAGAAGCAGCGATTCTTCACGGTCGGATACTGAATCGAACAACGATCATACCTTCCTTTATATACGCCCGCGCGTGTGAATTCGACATGTAAGTTGGTATTTCCATTAGTTGATGTCCTATTTCAAGCGTGTGCTTCACAGTACCACCTGCGCTGCTTATGCTACAATGGTGAATCGTGGCGATGTTCTGCATAGCGACGAGTGGAAGGAGCTCCCTATGGAACAACAAATGGGATTCCGAATACCAATATCCCTCATGTTCAACCTGACTCATCTCCAGCGCTCACACTCTGTGATCACAACTTCAGAATACCTTCGTTTACAGAATATCTCGATCGATGTCGAGTCGACAGATGGCTACTGGGACATGGAAACGTACCACGTGCTGGACTTGACTGGAAGGATGCGACCCAGTGTTCACGTCATCGAGAACGGATGGTATGATCCAGATAGCATTATCCGTGTGGATTGCATCCCCAAAGAAATGCGCCTGCGTGGAGGGTGGAGTCCAGAAGGAGGTGATGCTGCTCTAGGTCAAAATGGATCGTGGACTAACCCGAAGACGGACTCGGAGATGTACCATGCGTTATCGGAAGCCCTCCCGAACGGTAGACCTATTATTAACTGGGATGATGTACGCAGGATTGTTGAGGACGGGGAACGCATTACAACGGCGTCACCAGAGGAGGTGATTGGTGATATCCTCCGGGAAAATGGTTTCGAGGTGGTTTACACCTTCGATAGCCCGTGAGTGCTTCAAACATTTTCACAGGTGGTACACTTATATTATGTCGATTCACAGAGATGCGGTAAAAGACGTGACTTCCCCGATTTACAAGGCTGTCCCCAGGGACCGCATAAGGGGTCTATACGATGATTTTCACAACGTATCAGCTCAAGTGCTGTATTTGCGTGGAGAGATCCACTCTGGACGCAGACCTGTGAACATTACTTCTTCCTCATTTTTCCCGCTTCGTTAATTGCCTGCTTCAGGGTGCTTTGTATTTTACTTCTAGCGCCAGCCAAATGCATTTCTCGCGGACGGTGTTGTATGACATACGGCTGATAGACGACATCTTATCCTTGTCCGAACGACTGGATAAACATTTGTTGGCTCTGAACGGGGGCCGATTGTGGTTGGCTGCACACATGCGTCGAGGTGACTGTAAGTTTCGGTTCAGTTACATTCCTATCAGACCAGACTATTCATGGCTATCCAGTTTCGAGATACGGTTGGGCAATGGAGGCCGACTTTGAAGCACATCTTGCTAGAATCCAAAGACATCTTCACGAAGGTCGGGAGATCGTGGTATCCATGCATGGCGGGAATGCTAGTGTATACAACGTACCCGATGCATATCCTGATTTGTCAGTCGTGACCTTGAGCCCGCCCTATCCTGATGACAAGTGAGCCTTCTAAATTTCCATGGTTTATCTGTGCTGACAAACCCTCATGCAAGGTATTACATCGCCACGGATGAACGGGATCCAGAGAAACTAAAACTGTTACGAGATAACGGGGCGGTCTTGATCTCAGATCTCCTGACGAAAGAGGACCACCGCGAGCTAGGGTGGCCGATTCTGCTGACGGACGTGCTGGCGATCGTGGAACAAGCGACGTTGTCCCGCGCAGCCTACTTTTATGCGCATGCGTTAAGTTCTGTGTCCGGTGGAGTGATGAATTTGCGAGCAGGATTGGGAAAAGACCCGAGGACAGCATTTCTGGATTGAGGACTCGGGTATACTGAGTTCATGACTTCTTCTGCCCGTGACTTTACAACGCCTATTTGAAAGGCATGGATGCGTTTGAATTAGTTTTAAAGACACTAGTAATAATATCACATGTATCAATAGACTTACTAGAATAAATTATAAGAGACCGTTCGCTGCAGATAAAAGTCTCCTCCACTGTCGTGGGAGTCCGAGTCAAGGATGTCCCGCACGGCAGCGAAAAAGTGCGATGGATCTTTCGTGCCCGCACCACCCGAGGGGGTATACCTGCGCTCCAGGTGTATCTGATGGCGTTCCCGTCGATCGAGCGGGAAACATCCCTCCTCCCCGCCCGGATATCCCGATCTGCAACCAATCTCAGGTCACACTTTTGGCCAACTCCCTCGATAGGGCGTAAGACTGGGAGCTGGTACCCTAAACGGCCTCGGAAGGGCGACGGTTTCCCTGCGCCCGTCTCTGCTCGTACTGTATGGTCCCCAGTGGCCCGCAGTCCGACCCCAATCCTTGGAGAGGGGTGCCAGACGGACGAGCAAACGGGTGAGTCGGCAGTCCAAGTATCCCTCCACACACAGACATAGCACTAGGGCCCTAGTCCGCCCCACTGTACAATGGTGAGGATCCCTTTCAGTTCCAAAAAAGCTTTTCTACGGACTAATCAAACAGGGCGCCCTAATGGCCCATTACTGCTCGCTTAATTCCGCGGCACTACTTGGATTATGCGTTGCCTTGTCGGTGCCAAATCCTTCCGGGGGTGCGAGATTGCCATGTGTGTCGCTGCGAAGCAACCCGGGGGAAGATGTTGCTAAGGTCGAAACCTTGGGGTTACGGAACACATACTATTACAGCAGCCATGAGTTTTTTTGAGTCGCGACACGAAAAAGGAGTGTCGGCTGCGTAGTACAGTCCGCTACCGCCACCGTGAAGAACTTGAATCAGAAGCTCAAAATCGAGGTCCAGGCTGTACTGAGATCAATGGCGGCAGTGGCTAATTCATTTCCGGAAGGTGACAGTACGTGTCGAACAAGCTCACGGACCTACCCCAAAGCCGAATGCGAATCAAAGTTTGGGCCAGCGCTACTGTGATCAATGGACCTCGGCCGAGTCATTCGGTGATGGTAGGGACCACACGAGTTGGATCCTCGTGTGGCACCGCACGGGAACGACAAAGTCAGCCTAGACCTACGAAAGTGGTCAGGTGCGCCGGTCCAGGCATTGTGGTCACTGCTGGTTTCTTACTGATCGGGAATCTCCCTCATCCCCACCCTCGTTCTCCCATCTAAGCAACCAGCGTTGCGGAGGGTCATCGCACACATTTCGTCACTGTGATTTACTCCCTTTGTCTAGTGCTGCTGGCAGTTCCCTAAACGCCTCTCAAATAGGCTGGCGGTCGGGGTAGCGGTGCCCCCTGACGAGAGCTTTCGCAGGCTCGAAACCGCTGCCTATCCCGCCACCCTTTCTGTCCCTCCTGTCCTGCGCCGAGCACGGCCGCTCCTATCGCATGTCCAAATCTTCGGAGATGGACGATAGGCAGACAGTGCATACATATCGTAAGTACCTCAGTTCCCTCTCTCGTACACTGACTAATAACTAGGTGTGCTTCGCACACCTAGTTTCGCAGCAGTGGCCATCTCTTCATTACGTTGATACATAAGACCATGCTGCTAAGTTGGCTGATGCTTCTGTTGTGACAGAATAGAGAGGAGTAGTCTTCAAGACCACACAGTAGCTCACTTCGTAGAAACACTATAGTAAAACTACCGTACTCGAACTGTAAGTAAACAGTGATTAAGTAATCCGGTGGCTGTATGACCGCACTCCGTTTGCTAACTAGTGCTATCCGAATATGCAATAACAGCTTCTGCTCCGCCGAACGGTCCACATTTCATGGAGGACAAGCGTCTCAAGGTTTCTACTTTACAATGACATTGCTGGCAACAAACTTCTCTTTTTGCGGCAGTCGTAAACACTGAATATCGGAGGTGATATCAATCCAAAATCGTGCGTATCAATTGGGGAATTGACCGCTATGATGTTGTCTTCCTTCCAAACGAAGTAGTTGGGTGCCTCCGATGGGATGCCTACACCGTGATTCTCTCTAAGTGGACCTCAAATAT
>JBBPMF010000600.1:0-22071 GCA_038090175.1 Austroboletus eburneus | reverse complement strand
TAGGATGGTATAAACTGAGCAGTGGAAGCAGAAACAACAGGAGCAAGAGTAGAGGATCCAGGAAAAGGAGGGGCCTGAGAAATAGAATTGTTGACAACTTGATGTTGTCTCTGCTGGCAGTGTTGTTGATGATCATGGTTAAAACCAGCCAGTAATCAAGCAGTATAATCAATACACTCAGAAGAGTTTGAATTGTTCATGGAAGGTCCAGCTGAAGCATGAGAAGGCTGACAATGCATTGGTGGAGAGCTTAAAATATGCTGCTCACACTCAGCTTGGCGAGCAGCATTCTGAGCATGCTGAGAAGAAGTAGGAGTAGACCTTCAAAATATGAATCAAAATCAGGCATATAGCAGATATTATAAAATGAAACTTACATAATATTCAAAAATCTAACTTATACAAAGAATTTGGTGACCAGTAGATGTCTTCTTCATTTGGGTTTCCAGTCAATAGCCACTTTATTTGGACAATACCCTCACTTACACAAATCTATTCTTTAACACAGAGTATTATGATGTGACATCACAGATAATCACACAAACCTGGGAACCAAATGTATCGAGTATCCCTCCTCGCTGGGTCGATGTCACCACAGAACCACCCCTAGTGCACTATGGGGAACAGTAACCTTATCCTTATTTATGACAGTGGACAACCATATATGCAGCAGTGAAAACTGAGTTGCTTTCTCAGGGACTTTATGTGCCCAACAGGCAAAGTGCAATGCCAAACTCCTTAACCCTAGAGTCTGGGTATATCTCCTTAACCCTGGAGTGCAAGTATATGATCACTGTCTTCAAATATTGATCATAAGTAAAGTGAATTGATTGCTTGAACACTCACCAAAGACAGAAATGATCAAAAAGCAGGCCAGAAAGACCTTATCAGTAAAGATCTATGCTGATACTTATCTTTGTAGGGCAATTGAGCAAACCAGGCAAAATCTGAGTGAAGAGTAAACTTTTGGAGATTTTTTAAAGAGTTATTGGTGGAGATATGATGGTGGAGTGAGTTCAAGGGCGAAACGCAGGGACAACAGGTAGAGATAGCCAAAAAAGGCAAATACATGGGATTTGGTGAGTGAAGCGATTGAAGCATGCAAGCGAAGAAAGAGTGAGAGTGCGGAAATAAGCATCAGATTGATTTCAGACTCCACCACTGCCCATTAAATTTATAGACAAACTCAAGAGCTTGCTCTTGGGCCATAGGCCCAAGAGAGGGATATGTTTTTAAATAATCTTTTCTTTGACTTTCTTTTGGGCCTTTGGCCCAAAAGCAAGTCAAAGACTTATTCTATTGAATTCTTAAATTGTGATTAGATGTAATAAGAAATAGCTGCCATTGTACCTGGTCATGGCTCAGAGGATATTCAACCTGATCGTGATATTGTTCTTCATCTTCAAGGTGGTGGTCTTCGTCGTATCAGCAATCTACATCCTTCCTATCTTCCTCTTCATTATGTTCTCCTTTTCCCACATGGTCAAGAAGGCTGGCATCTGGATATTCCATTGCAGGGAGCTCATGGCCAATCACATCGCTCAAAGAAAGTCACTCAACTTCTCTGGTATGCATACAGACTTCATATTCGCCCTTTACAAATAGAACCCTCCAATCTCTTCAAGGGTGGTAGACTCTTTCAACAGTTGGTCTGTGATGCTTGGGCCTCTATTGAACAGTGCAATCTTACCTGGGCTGCCAATAATCAGACAACACTGAGAGCTGATTTGTATCAAGGACTAAGAGATAGGTTGAATCAGGATCCAGATCAAAATATGGAGCAGGTTGGACGTGTCATTCTTCCCTCAACTTTCAAGGGTAGTACTCGCCAGATGCAGCAACTTCTTCAGGATTCCTTGGCTATCTGCAGAGAGTATAAGAAGCCTGATCTCTTTCTCACCATGACTGCAAATGGTAGTTGGCCTGAAATCACTCAAAATCTTCTTCCTGGTAAGTACATCCTCTTTTTTCTTTTCAACATTCAGCTCTAATCATTAATAGGTCAGAAAACTGTAGACAGACCTGATCTGGTTGCCAGAGTTTTTCATCGCAAACAGCAAGCTCTGCTTAAGAAGATTGAAGATGGCTATTATGGTCAACTGGCTGGCTTGGTTTACACCATTGAATATCAGAAAAGAGGTCTTCCTCATATGCATCTCCTCATCTTCTTGGAGCAGCAAGACAAGATTCATGCTATAGAGCAGATAGATGCCATCATCTCAGCTCAACTTCCTGATCCAGATCTTCATCCTCAGCTTCATACTGCTGTATCCAGATACATGCTTCATGGCCCTTGCTCTCCTCAGAGATGTCTTGAAAACAATGTCTGTAAAAAGCGCTTTCCAAAGGCTTTCTCTGCTCAAACTATCATCAAGGAAGATGGATATCCTGATTATGCTAGACCTGACAATGGCAGGACAATTCAGAAGAGGCAGGATACCTTTGACAACAGAGTTGTTGTTCCTCACCCCAGAGAGCTCTTGGTGGAATTTGATTGCCACATCAATTTGGAGGTTTGTGGATCTATCAAGGCTGTCAAATACATCCACAAGTACATCTACAAGGGTCCTGATAGAGCCACTATTGAAGCACAAGGTCATGATGAGATCAAAACTTATCTTGATGCCAGATATATCTCTTCTACTCAGGCTTGCCATAATATCTTTGAGTTTCCTATGCACAAAGAATGGCCTGCTGTTTATCGTCTTTCAGTCCATCTTCCTGATAGGCAAAATGTGGTCTTTTGTGCTAATGCTCAGCTGGGTGAACTGGTCAATAATGTCAAAAATACTCAACTTCTTGGATGGTTCAAGGCAAATCAGGATTCTGTCTTGGTTGCTGCTGGTGACAAAAACTATCTCTATCAGGACTTTCCCAAGAAGTTTGTCTGGTACTCTAACATTGCCAAATGGAAGGTCAGAAAACAAAGCAAAGTCATTGGTCACATGTATTCTGTTCCTGTTTCTGCTGGAGAATCTTTCTATCTTCATCTCTTGCTTACTGTGGTCAAAGGTAAGGCTACTCATGTTTCAAAGCTTTATGCCTGTAACTAATATTTAATCTTCTCAGGTACTACCTCATATGAAGATCTTTGTACTGTTCATGGCCAACTTCATGTGTTCTTTAAAGAGGCCTGTCGTGCTCATGGTCTTCTTCAGGATGATAGAGAATGGCTGTTATGTCTTCAAGAGGCTGCTCATTTCAGAATGGGTTCTCATTTGCGCCATCTCTTTGTTGTCATCCTGATTCATTGCTCTCCTATGGATCCTCATCATCTCTGGGAAGCTACAAAACATAGTCTTTGTGATGATCTTCACTATCAACTTACCCATCATCATCACATTCCTGATCCTACTCAAGATCAGATCTATGACTATGGCCTTTATCTCATTGCTCAGGATCTTAGAAAGCATGGAAAGCGCTTGCAGGACTATCCAAACATGCCTTTGCCACAGGGAAATTGGGCTAATCAAGAGGGAAACCAGATGATCAATGATCAGAGAGCTTATAATGTACAGGAGCTACAGGACTTTGTTCACACAGCACTGGATACTTTGAATCCACAGCAGACTGCTCTTTACCATGCAGTCATGCACAGTGTTACTCAAGCTCAAGGTTCTGCCTTCTTCCTTCATAGTGGTGGTGGATGTGGCAAAACTTATGTGTCCAAAATCATTGCTGCTGCTGTTCGTGCCACAGGTCAAATTGTTCTATGTGTTGCCTCTACTGGTCTTGCTTCTCTTCTTCTCCCTGGAGGTCGTACTGCTCATTCCAGATTCAAAATCCCCATTCCTTGCCATGAGCAAAGCACTTGCAATATCAAAAAGGATGATTCTCATCATCAGCTTTTACAGGAGACCTCTTTGATTATCTGGGATGAAGCTGCCTCTCAGCATCGCCATGTTATTGAAACTGTGGATCGTACTCTTCGTGATCTCTTTAGCAGAGACCAGCCCTTTGGAGGAATCACCATTCTTTTTAGTGGTGACTTTAGACAGACCTTGCCTGTCATTCAGCATGGATCAAGGGAACAAATTGTTCCAGCCACTCTTACTCATTCCAATCTCTGGGCCAATACATCTATCCACTATCTTCATCAGAACATGCGTCTTGGCCAAGATCCTGAGTCTGATAATTGGGCCCAACAGCTTCTTCATATAGGTATTACCAATGGAGATGTACATCTTCCTCAGCACATGAAATCTGGTGATAACATGACCACTCTCATCAATTCCATCTACTCTGATACCACCACTGTTAACCAGCAACTTCCTGATCAGTATTTCCTGGACAGAACCATTCTCTCTCCTAGAAATCTTCAAGCACATGAGATCAATGCTACTATTCTGGACTCCATTGCTCCTGCAGAAAAGACCACCTATCTCAGTGCTGATAGTGTAACTGATAGGGAATATGACTACATCCAGCCTGAGGTGCTTTATACCTTGAATCCATCTGGATTTCCTTTGCACAAGCTAGAACTCAAGAATGGTGTCCCTCTTATGCTATTGAGAAATCTGGATCCTCTTCATGGTCTTTACAATGGAACAAGACTGAGGCTACTCAGATCCACTTCTAGAGTCTTGGAGTGTCATGTTTTGAAAGAAGATGGTGATGGTGATGTGGTGTTTATCCCTAGGATGGCCTTGGATAGTGGCCTGGATGATTCTCCTGTTCCCTTTCGTCGCTTGCAATTCCCTGTGCATCTGGCCTATGCTATGACCATCAACAAGGCTCAAGGTCAAACAGTCAGACATGTTGGACTTAATCTCAGCTCACCTGTTTTCTCTCATGGACAATTGTATGTTGCTCTCTCTCGCTGTACTCATCCAAGGAACATCAAAGTATTGTTTCCCAATGAAGAAAACACCACAGTATCAAATGTAGTTTGGTCAGAAGTATTTAGAACCTTGGAGATCTAACATGTACAGTACTTTGTTGTAACCCTATGAGTCTTTATTTATTTCTTACTACATCTTATTACATCTAACCACAATTTGAGAATTCAAGAGGGTAAGTCTTTGACTTGCTTTTGGGCCGAAGGCCCAAAAGAAAGTCAAAGAAAAGAACATCAAAGATTATTATTTAAAAACCTACCCCCCCTCTTGGGCCGTAGGCCCAAGAGCGAGCTCTTGAGCTCGTATAAGTTACGGCGGGGACGATAAGTTATGTGTGAAACAATAAATGTGCAGGTGTTGCGTCATATGATCGCTGTCTTGACGACTTTCAAAAGTTTCAATAAGTGATGGCCAAATAAGTCCATCGTTCTGATTTTCAGCATTTTGACTATGAATTAATTACAAGGCACAAGGCCCCAAATCGTAGGCGTAGGTAGTCGAGCTCCCGCACTGATGCTATGTCCATCTGTAGGATGGTTTAGTGCGATGAGCTGGTAGCCGGTGGTAGCCAATGCTAGCCGAAGGTATCCTAGTACCAGTCAGTACTAAAACCAATTCACAGATGCCCACTTCTGAGCTCTTCCCGATGTCATGTCATCAAATGATTGCCTCCCGGTCCCTGTTACAGCGTGTGACAATTGCCAGTGTCTAAGCGAAATAGTTCAATCATGTGGCCAGAGGAGCGAGGTCTCTCTCCTAGACGACTCAGATCAGGCAAGCGTGTGTATCTTCACGTGTACCCTAGGTCACTGAAAGTTAAGAGCTTGCGAGAACAAGCTACGTTAACTTCTGTAAACCGCAAGCGGCAAATAAAGTTTCGCTAGGCCGGTCAAGAAACTTGAGCTTAATCTCGAACGACGTGTCTCGTCAACTTATTATATTCCTTTACCCATGCATCTGGTTTTTCTTCCCTTTTATTAATAAAAGAAGGTGAGTCTCCTTGATTTCCGATTAATATATCCGCTAGTTCTATGGTATGTTCGTCGAATAAAACCAAGTCCATGATGGAACCATCGCAAACGAGGCACTCCTTGTCTTCATTTCCGTATTGCGTCAATGCCGCGTGAAATAGCATGAGGAGACATATACGCTTGATTGTATTTTTACTCGACTTGCAGTGTACACCTGTGTATGGGAGGGATGAATACAACCACAGATTACCTCATGTTGTAAGCAAATAATAAAGCAAGTGTCCCAGACCCAATGCAAAAAGAGTGTCTTGTTCATCATGCATGAATGTTATTATATGAATGGAATAAAAAAAGAGGGTGAAAGCAGGGAGTGCAGTGTGATCAAGCCACATGAAGAAAGCATCGAGGGGGACTTGATGCCGAGACTATAGAAGCGCATTCCCTTCTTGACCCGACGCAACAAGCTGATGCCACTCTTGGCGCCAAGTGCGCATCTGGGCTCTCAGCTTCTTGTCGGCGAGGAGCTGTTCTATCCAAGACAATAGGGCATCTTCATCTTCCGGAACGAAGAATGAAGACAACAGCGATAATGCGGTCTCAAAGTTGGCCGAGCTCGACGTGATGTGATCTACGTGGCTCGATAAGATGTTTGATCGTGAGAAGCAAACAAGAACGTTACCTCGATACACCCACACGATGCCGACGGCAACGGCGATGAAGACATCCTGGCCGTCTAGCAAGAACGCGTCCCACAATCGCAACTGCGTTTGAAAGGGAACGGAATTGGAGAATAGCGTAATATACCATTTGGTAGCATACGATGTCGTGGAAATCATGTGCTTTTTAAAAGAATCATAAACATCGGGCATCTTGAACTGAGTGATTCGCTCCTGAACATAGATGTTCTCCAAAAGGCCAGGGAAGCCAGGGGAGAAGACCGTGTGCATGGCGTAGGCATCATGTAGGCGCGTAAGTGCCGCATAGACCTTCTCTGGACTGAAGTAGCATAGAAGGGTGGCAGCTATTGGTCCCATGCCCTGCACATAGCCGCACTGTTCGCATCGTAGAGAAAATGAATGAAGAACATGAAAGAGGGAACGTTGGCTGGGAACATCGTGAGCTTAGCACAGCATTAAGAGGGAGCACTTACCCCAGACCATATCGTGTCCGGAACGAGACATGGCCACTGATCGTCCTGGGGACATCGAGATCGATTTGTATGTCATAGGTTGATGGTTTATCAATATCAAGTTGATAACGCTCGCCCAGGCTGACTATGTCACGGTAACTTGACTTTGAATAGTCGTTCATGAGTACTTCCCAGGCTGCGCTTCTCCACCGATCGGGTATGCCTTTGTAAACTCGGCGGCGCAGCTTGTGCGCCTTTGATGATTTCACGCCCCACGACTCGACATTCCCACCGCAATCACGGGAAACAACCTCCATCATTCTACCCCACTTGGCTATGCGCTCGGGTTCCCTAAGCGGAAATGATGGAGGCGGTAATGAAGTGACAGACACAGCTTGACTGGAAACAGGTTTTGGCCCTGCGGTGACAACGGATAGGCGCTTGAGCAACGGAGCTGACGGTAAAGAGATCAACCGATCATGAGACGGGACGGAAAAGAAACCATAGCTAGTAATAATGTGAGAAATGAAGAGGCAAAATACACGGTGAATTGGGCTCACCGATCCAGACTGGCGAGGACGTTGATTTCCTCGAGACGGAGATCACGCGACTTCTCTACCGGAGTGTTTGATGCAGTGCCGGCACGAAGCTCACTTGCTCTGCTCATGCGTTGTCGAGCACGCGTGCGTTCGACGCCGTCTTCGTACCCGTCGCCCTTGACACCGGTGGCGTCGAGCTGTGCGTAGGTGCTACGCACATGGAACGAATCCAGGTCTTCCCCTTCCGAAGGTACCAGAGACGTTTTGCTAGAGGGAGGGCTGAGCTTTGATTGCTGTCTTGTGGTGTGGAAAGAGGATGTTTGTGTAGACTGGGGTGGAACCAAGGAAGAGACGTGTTTCGGTGAGAGGGAGTCCAATGCAGGGTCGGGTAAGGGGGATTCAGACCTCCTGATGAGGGACGGAGGACGACTATGAGGTGGTGTGGGAAGAGGCCTGAGTTGAAGAGGGGGAGAGATGGGTTCCGAACAAGCTCGTGAGGTACACGAAGTGACCGTGCTCCTAGTATGGTTCTGAGGGGAAGAAACGCGTGGTGAGCGTGTTGGAAGCTCAAGGGTGTCACCTGGGAGGGGGTAGGAGGCATGGTGGGGGGACGGGCGAACGTATTCGATGTGGGCGGAAGAGTCAGAGAGGGAGGAGAGACGAGTGGGAGGAGTGGCTGTCTTTGTTCGGCCATCTGGAGAGATATCGACATACGCGGAAAGCTGATGTTGATTTGGAGCGTCTGGACATGGACTGGGACGATTAAAGAAGCTGCTATTGTAGGTGAAAGTGTCTCCGAGCGAGAGGTCAAGCTCTCTAGAGCTGGGGGAGACGGACCAGCTAGCGCGCTGCGCCGGGTCGTTGCCATACATGGAGTAGATGGTGAATATCGTCGTTTCAGTGGATGCGCGTTCTTGGTCTTGGACGGAAGGAGGGGACGGCGACGGCGGGGAGGAGGACTCCATGCAAAATGACGAAAAGAAAGAAGAAGAGACTTGGCACTTCCTTTCAAAGTCCACTACCTATGTGGGAGCGCACACTACAAGACCTCATCCGAGGCCTCAGGGCGAACAAAAGCGACCAGTCCAAGTTCATCGCCCAGGCCAACGATGAAATCAGGCGCGAGATCAAGAGCAAGGACATGGAGCTCAAGGCTGGTGCCGTCATGAAGCTAACGTATGTGCGTGAACCCGCCCAGCCCGCCCACACCGCACTCTCATCCCGTGCAGCTCGACATGCTCGGGTACGACATGTCCTGGGCCTCCTTCCACGTCGTCGAGGTCATGTCCTCCCCAAAGACCCATCTCAAGGCCGTCGGCTATCTCGCAGCCGCGCAGTCGTTCGACGAAGACACCGATGTCCTCATGCTCACAACGAACCTCCTCAAAAAGGTCTGTTTCTAGACGCATATATCCATCCTTTGCGTTCATCTTGCCAGGATCTGAGCTCTACTCCCGTTGATGTCGCCATTACATTAAACGGCGTGTCCGGCATCATCACGACCGACCTCGCGCGAGATCTCAGCCCCGAGCTCATAGCGATGCTTAGTCACTCCCGCCCCCACATTCGCAAGAGGGCCGTGCTCACACTGTACCGTGTCTGTGAAAAGTATCCCGATGTCCTTCGCCAGAGCATGTCCCGCATCCAGGAGAAACTCGACGATCCTGACCCAGGTCACTTTGTCTTCATTGCCACTCTACCCTACCGACCTCTTTCTTTCAGGTGTCGTTTCTGCCACCGTCAATGTACTATGTGAACTTGCTCGCCGGAATCCCCAAGACTATCTGCCCTTGGCACCCCAGTTATTTCACCTACTCACCACCTCATCCAATAATTGGATGCTCATCAAGATCATCAAACTGGTTTGCCCATATATGCGCGTACATGCATCTTTTGTGCTCATGTTTTGTAGTTCGGAGCGTTATCTCCTCATGAACCACGGTTGGTCAAGAAACTCCAACCTCCCATAACCGATTTGATTACTACAACCTCTGCAATTTCCCTTCTTTACGAATGTGTCCACACGTGCATCATCGGTAACATGCTCCAGGGCTCATCCGGTCTATCTCTCGCTCAAACCTGCGTCTCAAAACTTGCCGGATTTCTTCAAGATGCAGACCAAAACCGTCGGTGTGATGATTTAAGAGTCACATATACTTAACTGATCGTCCGACCGAGCAGTCAAGTACATCGCCCTCCTTGCAATGGTCAAAATAGTGCCTACCCATCCGGAATTGGTCGCAGAACATCAATATACTATTCTTTCCAGCGTTGACGATGATGACATCAGCATCCGAATGCGCGCGCTTGATCTCGTGTCAGCTCTCGTGAGCCATTTTTGCTCCCGCTTACGTGAAACGTCCTTCATGTTCTCCAGGTAACTCGGCATAATCTACAATCCATCGTTCAGCAACTCCTCTCTCACCTTGTTCAGCCCGAAAGTTCGTCTCGTCCTTCCGCGGTTCAATCATTAACACAACACATCATGCCCTCCATTCCCTCGGGAGCGTCATCTACACCCTCACAGTCCCCCGCATATCGTCTCGTGCTCTCGCAGCATATCATATCAATGTGCTCCAGTTCGACGTACGATAACGTGGTTGACTTTGAGTGGTATCTCTCTGTCCTTGTTGACCTTGCGTATATCTCGAATGCGGACATTGGCGCACAGATTCGCGATCAGTTGGTGGATGTCGTCGGTCGTGTAAAGGCAGCACGCACTTACGCTGTCAAGTTGATGGTCAAGATCCTTTCCGATGAAACGCTCTTATTGAATGCAGGCGAGCCAGGAAGTTGTTCCGAGGTCTTGATGGCCGCTGCATGGATATGCGGAGAGTTCTGCGAGTGCGTGTGCCTCTCGTGATAGTCCACTTCGTCCAACTTGATGTCCCTTACAGCGAGCTGCTGGCACCGGAAGAGCTTTTACCGTATCTCTTGGATGCAAACGTTGCTTTTCTAGATCCCGACACGATCGCCGTGTATATTCAGGCCGCCAACAAGATTTTCGGGTATTGGGCTATTGAAGCTGCTCAGCAGTGGACAAATGACCTCTTGGAAAAGGTCAAGAGCGCCGTGGAGACCATGACCGAACAAATGGAAGAATTTATATGCAGTCCGCACATTGAAGTGCAGGAGCGAGTAAGTCGCGCATTGTCGGTCTCGAGCCCGAATACTAACACGTTTTAGGCTGCAAACATTCTCCAATTGTACACCTTCATCAAGCATGACCTCGCGGCATATCGACCGAAAGGAGAAGATGAGCTGAGCTCTAATTTCGATCCCGTCGCTGAACCGAAATTTCCCAAAAGCTTGTATTTGATTCGGCCACTAGTATCGTCATATGAGCTTGGACCGGTCGCTCCCACTGCCCAAGCAAACGTACCTCTTCCAGAAGGTCTTGACCTCGACGCCTGGATCGTACCAGCGATGCAAGCACCCCTCAACGACGACGATAGCCATCTAGTCGAGAAAAAGGTCAAGAAGAGCAAAAAGGGAAAGGAAAAGGAAACACCGAATGGGACGAAGACGAAAGGAAGCAAGAAGAAACGCAAGGAGGATCCAGCCGTGGAGGAGCTCGTACCTGTGGAGCCAGAGGAAACGCCCGAGGAACGTGCAGAGCGAGAGCGGGTCAGTGTGTGGTTTGCGTGTCCGAGGCTTGATATCTGACGCGATCCCAGCTCAAGATGGAACGGCTGGAGAGGATGAAGGAGGACCCGTATTATATCACGGACGACCGACCGGCGAGGACGGTCATCGATGACGTCGACTCGATACCGGTCGTGAGGCTGGACGATCTGCCGCCGCCACCGCTCAAAGGTGACGAATGTTGATTGCTGCGACATATTGTGCACGTGAAACTGACGTACTCTTTGTTCATGTAGAGGAACCCCGTCTGTTTGCGCTTCGGAGCGAGGCCTCTCGTTCTACACCGCCCCGATTCGTCGTGGAAAAGGAGGGTGAAATGCCGCTGGGCGCTGTTCCTGAAGTACTTCGTCAAGAGTCGACGCCGATTGCTCCTCGACAGCAGCCGTCTGGTTTGTTTGATCGTATTTCGACCCCGCCGCCGACGTTGCCATCGTTCCAACAATACGAGGTGCCCGACGAAGGCACGCGAGCCAGTACTCCAGAACCTATCAAGGTCGTGCGGGCAAAGAAGAAGGGCTCGTCATCGGCCAAGAAGAAGCGGACGGTCAATCCGGATGGCTGATGCGCGGTTGCATGCGTCCTCTGGCAGATTTTGCGTTCGATGATAGGAATTTTATGTTATACAGTCCAGCTGGACGGCACCCCGTTATAATAACTGCTTTACGTAGGATATATCAAGAGGTTCATTGGGAGTCCGAAATGTCATGCCTGGACAGCAGGATATAAAGGAATGGGAATAGGAAAGGAAAGCAAGAAGCAAAAAAAAAGAGTCATTTAAAAAGGCACATCTCCAACACCCCTCCCTTCTTTGCATCATCTTTCACTGTTGATCTTCTTCGACCCGTTCAACGGAGTCAACGATCTCGTTGACGAGCTCCAACGCGACACCGGGTATAATGCGTTCTGCTTCTGTGAACGCTCGTTGAAGTGCACTGAGAGCTACCCGCGCTTCCTGCGTCGACACGCGAGGGAACAACTAAACAAGAGAGAGTTGTAGTGAGAAACGTTTTAAAAAAAAAAATCCCTCGGAGGGCAAAAGACATTTACCGAGGCGATGGCGGGCAAAATGACCGAATCGAGCATGGTAGTGTCAGGCAACTCCTCCTCGTCCTCCAAGTCCCTCTTATGCTCGACGCTCGCCCTAGAATACGCAGAGACGAACCGATCGTCGTCTTCGTCCAACGTTGTCCGTTCGTGGCGCCTCCCCTCACCATTAGGACCCGGACCGCCGCTCGGCATATGCCTCACGGTCGACTGCTCGTACACGCTCGCCGTCCGCGAGGATGTGGATTTGGGCGACGACGGCGGAAGGGGCGGAAGGTCGCCGACCTTGGTCATCGAGCTCGAGGTGCGCTTGCTCGATATGGAGGAACTCGAGGCGTCTCCGCGGCCTGATCCGTCCATCTCCCACGTCAACGGGGGGCCCGAGACCTTGATCGAATTATTGTTGGCACGCCCGATCGTTCGACCGGCGTGCCGGATGGTACCAAAGTCCCACAAGTCTTCGGGGTCGCCGCTCGCAGGCCTGTATGTTGAAGGAGTAATGAAACGTGAGATGGTCAGGACCCCCAAAGGACGACTCACAAATCCTGTGTGACGGCTTGCTCTTCTTCTTCCAGTCGCTCCCCTCCCTCGGCTTTCCACCGTTCATGACGTTCGATCAGTTCTGTGAGGTAACTGGTCTTCTTGGCCATCCGCACAAATTTATGTTTGAGGAGTTCGCGTGCTGTTGGGCGCTGTGTTATACAAGGGAGCACGATATATATAAAAAGAGCGGAAGAGCGCTGGAAGGAATGACACGTACATCGCGCGGATCTCTTTGTAGACAATAAGCCACGAAATCTCTAAACGGTTTGGAAAAATGGCTGTCCAGTTGTGGTGGAGGGTTCTTTGGGATGAGGAAAAGAACCTAGACATGACGTTTAGCATCCCACGTGAACAACACCGTACGAAGAGTCCTACTTTCATGGGGTGCAGCTCTGCATAGGGTGGCTCGCCCTTTGCAAGCTCGATGGCAGTGATTCCGAGACTCCAAATGTCCGCTTTGTGATCGTATCCACTCTGTTTGATCACCTCTGGCGACATCCAGTATGGTGTACCCACAAAGGTATTCTTCTTGGCGGACAGAGTCCCGGAAAGCTGTCCCGAAACACCGAAATCGGCTAGCTTGACGTCCCCAGTCGCAGACAAGAGGATGTTGGCAGCTACATGGGACGCGTTCTCAGGGTTCTATATCGATTGAAGATGGGGTCGTGCAGTACCTTTGATGTCACGATGAAGCTTTCCCTCTGTGTGAAGGTATTCCAATCCGCGTAAAAGCTCTCGGACGATGATAGCAATGTACTCTTCTCTGAACACGCCAGGCTTCATCTAGTCACCTCCTCAGTAAACCACGTCTTCATCCAAAAGGGCGATCGTACCAGATCAGAGCACGAGCCACCTGAACAATACCTATATGCGCCTGTAAGCAGTGAAACGGAAGGGCGGGAAACAGAACGTACTCCATGACTATCCAGAGGTTGGATCCCTTGAGGAATGAACCATGATATCTTTGTACCAAGCAACGTCGTACGTCAATCTCATCCAATTCGTACACAAGAGACACAAACATGATGGAACGAACTTGGTTACGTGGGGAGAATCAAGCTGTGACAAGATCTGTATCTCCTGTTGGATATCCTCTATCTCATCTTCTGCGCTCTCGAGGTCAATGATCTTGATGGCTACAGTTTTCTGGGTTCTCTTGTCGTACCTGCAGACAGAGTTCTCGGCTCGAAGGAAGGAACGAGAAATGGGAGAAAGAATCACCCTTTGAACACCTCTCCAAACGAACCCTTGCCTGCGGAGAAGATTAGTCGTCCCGCCACTGGTACAGCTTATAGGATAATACCGATCCTGTCCTGCTTCACGTATAACTCTTCTGGGTCTTGATGGTTGGTATCCTGAAGACGGGCTGATGAGAAATTACAAGCCACGAGCTGGGGACGGCTTTCTCACCATGACTGAGCGAGGTTGAAAGAGAGATGAAATGCGTGTCGAGCCGCGTGATAAATCGGGCTGAGTTCACGGTGCGGACAAGTCAGAGCACTGAGAGTATCGCGATAATCGCACAGGGACGAGGAAGGGCAAAGAGAAGAAGAGAGCTTGAAGCAGCGCTGCTGGTTAGACCAGGGACGGCGAGTTTAGCTTGTCGTCGTACGCTTGCTTGTTTTGTCATTTTCAAGTCGTCAGCCGCTAAGTCTCTCGCAACATCTCGACAAAGACACCTTTTGATGTACATAGACATCAATCTACAAGTCCACGGGAGTCCATACTCGCATCCACTTCGCTTACACTAAATAACTTGAAGATGTATTCACCCATTCATACCACAGCTGGCAAGGAACGACAAGGTACGCATATCATGAGCAACCATAATTTCAACATCATCTCAACATCATCAGTTACCGCCGATGCCAACGGATCACCCACTGCAAGCACTCCACGTCGTTGATGGAAAATAAAACTACATTATACCGTCTTGCGATGCTCCTGGATTGCCGTCACCAAATTTATCAGTCTGAGGGAGAACGAGAAACATACAGGTGCATGTGTGGTTTCGTGGTCCACGTGAACAAATGCTCGCTCGACATTCGGCAGATCCTCAAGCTTGTCCTGAAGCTGCTGAGAAATGTCGTGTGCTTTCCATAGAGGGGTTGAAGCGTCCATGACTATGTCGACCTCGACGAAATAATCCTGCAAATCCAGATTTAGAGCCGGAGAAGCCGTTTTGACTAAAGAAAGTTACCGGGCCACTATGATAAGCACGGACGGTATCGATCTTGTCTATCTCTTCGCTAAATGTCATGGCTTTATAAATAACGAGTTGAATGAATTCGTTTGGTGCAGATTTCCCTGCCAAGAGGCCGAATTGCTGGTAGATCGTATGTAACCATGCAATAACGACGCCAGAGGAAATCTGGGGAAGAATTAATATCCACGAGACATTGCCTTTTTTGATAAATGCGTACGATAATGCCACCAAGGGGATCTAACCACCATCGCAATCGACTGCCACCAGCAGACATGAGGATGCCTAGTGCATCATCAGGAACCAATTCGGTGAACAAAATGCGGCATACCAAAAGTATTAATAAATATGTCGTTTCTATGATCCTCCCAAAGGACATGTACTTGGCTCGACTTGGAACGAAGTGTATAGCAGTACAGGAAGAGCACTACTTTGACCCCTGGGAGATTTATTTCGTAAAAGTGGACAGCTCGACGATACAGTGTAATCACCTAGAGCAACCGCAACTGCAAGTATGGAAGCCAGGTGAAAGGGTTTGTCAGTTGAATGTGATACTAATGATTGAATGGATTCGACGATGATGACGAGATTGACCGAGGACATCCTGTACGGACATAAGACCAAAAATAGGTGATGCCAATGGAGCCAACGAACAGGGAGCCTTGCAACAAGAGTGAGGACAAGAGCCTAGAGCCACGCGAAATCCTCACCATAGATGATGTTTCCAATTGTCTCCAAACGAGCACCGCCGACTGGCCATTTATTAACGTCCATCCTATCCGCTTGCCTATGGATGAGATATAGGAAAAGATTGCTCCCAAAGTCGAACGAGGCATCGATTCCAGTGGCGATCAAAGAAAGCGATAAGGAAGATATAGCAGCATAAACTATGAAGGATATATGTGAGACGGTGGAGTGAGATTAAAAGGAGGGGCGCACGCTGAAGAACGCAGAGACTAAAATTTGCAACGAGGCTTGCCCAAATGGCGATTTTAATCTGAGTTGGGCAAAAATTAAAAAATAAAGAGATGCCAAGGTATAAGGTGGGAGAAGAAAACGTACCGCTAGACGGGAAGCTTCTGCAAGGTCCCTGGCTTCTCTTGTATGGTCTTCCAATGGTTTCAAGAGAGAATGTATGAGCTGCGGAAATTAGCTGCGGTAAATAAACCAAGTCTGAATTCGCACGTCGTTCTGTTTTCGATGATACAACTCGAGAGGCTTTCCCTTCTTTCGGCGACGCAGCTGAGAAAGTTCGTCGTCTGTTTTGAGGCCAATACGGAACTTGAAAGGGTCAAAGAGAGTCATTGGAGTGCAGGACTTCATCTCAACATCGTCCCTATTTTGGGGCTGGGCGGATGATATTGGCTGTGCAGCACAAAGTAGGAAGTGTAGAAATGGCGCACCGCTGCAGATGTCGACGGACTGGGGGCTGAGTCGAACATGAGTGGGGGATGGGAAGAGGCGTTGGCGCTTCCAACATGTTTCTATTCCAAGATCGTCGAAGATGAACTCAGGGAAATCTTGTCGGTAACGTGCCGAATTTCGGCGGACAGTAGATCTGACACTCCATGCCAAGTCCGACCAAATTGGGAAGCCGGAGTTTGAAATTGACGGTCCAAGTATCGCCACATGACAATCACCAAACCACGTGACTTAGTCTTTGCATACCACCATGGACGCGCGCGAAACGCAGTCGCTCGCCATCCTGCTCCTCGTTCTCGCAGCGCTCATGTAATTATGCACCCTCTCTCGTGTCGCTCCAAACTCACTTTTTACTAGTATCGCCAGTCTCTTCTGGTGTCTGCTGTCGACGTGTATGGGCCGCGACGTGGCCCAATCACTCTCCGAGCTTTGGCACTTCCTCCGTATCTCCGTGGCCGGTAGCCGGATGCGTTATAGGCCGCCATTCCAGGATGAAATATGGGAGATGGAACGCAGACGAGGTCCATTCTAGCTATTGGCATTCGATGACGCCGATGACGCCGATGTGACGTCGTAGGGGCTCCCCTTGTCTATAAAAGCGAGACTGCTTTCGTGTCTTTCCCTCATCCCTCTTTCCCCTTTCCCCTCTATCCTCCCTCGTCCTCTTACCCGTCTACATCTATAAAAAAGCATCAGCCTACTTTTACTTGCGTCTCGTTCTGACCGAGTACACTTCTATCATGCGACCCGCTTTCCTCTCTGTTGCTCTCCTCGCGCTCGCCCAATCCCTCGCGCCTGGCGTCTACGGTGCTCCTGCTGTGGCCTCTGATCAGACCTCCTCCTTGCTTGAGGTTCGCCAGCTGGCCAACGCTGGTATGTAATGTGTATCGTCTGGCTTCGTTTACTGAACCGCTTGCGTAGACGTCAAGAACTTGGATGGCCTGCTTCAGGACGTCCTTGGGACAATCGTTAAGACGCTCCAAAGCCTTATGGAAGAGCTACCGGTATCGCCCCCGGTCGCAAATGGCGTTGCACAGCTGATCGGACTGCGAGACTCTTCGTCCTCGACATCTTCGACACCCTTGGTGACCCCATCCACGACGATAACGAGGAGCGCAGCCAGAAATCAATCAGAAACGAAGGCGATCCCTAGCACAACGAGCGCGTCTTTGACCAGCTCACACGGGTCGTCGAAACCGCAGAACCAAATGCGCAGGCAGGTGACCACGCTCCTTCCCATCTCGCCTTCGTCTGTGGCACCCAGCACCAGCACCATTTCTGCGAAGCCGTCGTCTGCATCGGCCAAGCCGTCCACAACTAGCAGCACGGCCGAGCCGACCTCTAGTCAAATTTGACGATCACGGTGATGAGAGGATTTTGTCAAATGTAGCTCTATTATGTAGTGTGAAGAAATCGAGTTGGTTGTTTTGCAAAATTTTGAGGGAAGCGTACATGAGAGAATGAATCAACGTACAGTGGGCGTGTGCGAGGCAGTTTTGCTTGTTCAGTCCAGAAATTGCCCAAGCCTAAGAAGAACCCTCGGTGGCGACTTCTGCGCGATGAATACCCTAGCCCTGCTTGCTGCAGTGACCCCATTAACCCGCATCGATGCGACCTGTAGAAAATGAGTTTGATACTGAGTCGTATGATCAAAGATCTTCTGCCAGGACTCGGGACTCCGTGACGGACTCGGAATCCAATCTCGGCTCTTGTAGTTGTTCCTTCCGTGCGAGGCTATAAGTTGATCATACACGATAAGAAAGTAGGTGGCGTATTATGGGGACTCGGCACAAGTACAGGGCCCTCTGCTCCGGCCTTTACAACCGAATCGAGAGACTGTAGACTGCGGCCTTCTAGTCTTCTAGACATCAAGGTATGCATCGAGTCGATCGCATTCCGGCCATACGCAGAGTCAGGATCTATTTTGATACAAAATCCAACAACAGAAGCAAATCAAAATCTGCAGACCTCCAGAACGTCCTATAGTAGCGTACAAAATATATATGTCCCTGCAAGAATAAATTGCTTCCGTCATTAAATAAGAACACAGGGAATCAGAACTCGAACCCTCCTGCGAGCCCCATCACATTGTTTGGGTCAACTTCCCTTGTGGTACGCCCCAATCTTGCTATGTTATTCCCATACATCGCCTCGGCCCAAGGGGACTCATCGGGAAGGGCGTAAGTCGAGTACAGAGAAATGTCACATGTCACATTGACGTACGCCGAAAGACACTCTGCTTTAACGCGTTGATCGTGATATCGTCCGTCGACCGCATCACCCATCCATACGTACTGAATGTGGAAGGGTGTGGAGCATGCCCTCGACCCGGGCCATGTGGCCGGCGTGTTACACGCACTTCGTCGCTGTTGGACAGGGACAGCCAGGGCTCTTACGAGTACCTGACCCACAAACCGGCTCATTTATTCGTCGGATATGCCAGCAATGCTTGACGATGGTATAATAGCGACCCATGCCGCGGCGTACACCCCTTGCTAGAGCTCGAGCTCGACACAGGTGTTGAGCCGTGCGAAACGCGTATCGAGATGGTGTTGGAGAATTTCGAGATCGGAGGTTGATGAGATGAGCCTGGTGTGCATATTTGGCAAAGTTGGAGAGTTGGGGATGAATAGCCTTGCCAGACGACGGAGCTTGGTGCTTGAGACAAAAGCGGAAGGCCTGCCGGGCGACTTGCCAACGGGATTGGTATTGGCTGGCGTATAAAGACCAGGGTCGGGGGGACGACTCCCCTGGTATATGGCCTCCAATTGGGCATGATTCTTGAGGGTCTCGAGCGACGTGCGATAAGGAACTTGTGACAAGCGCTCTATCGGTGCGATCTTCACTCTGTCCAGAGTTTTGCTAACCTCGACATCGACTGCGGCGGCCTTGTCGGCCTTTTCCTGTGCCTCCTGGACCTCGGATATTCGATTGTTCTGTACACGAATGCTAAAAAATGATGCCCCAGAGAGGATGAGAGCCGACGAGTCTGATCCTCGTTAATAGTAGGACATGGTAGGGCCTGGTATAGGAGGGCGGGGCGGTCCCTGAGGCGTGGTGTTCAATCTTCGAAGGTTCCGCTGCTGTAAGATAGTAGCCCACTCACAGCGAACACGGCTCCAAGAGATATATCGTCGTCATCCGTGCTCTTCAATGTTCGAAGGTCGATTATGTAATTGGTGCGCGCTCTAATATCCCAGTTTCGTTCTTTGATAGGCTATCATACAGCACCAACTAGAGTTTGCCAAGTTCCTGTTCGTCGCTCCCAACGTATTCACTCGATCCCTGCCACTTCGCCTCGTGCAGCATCGACGATGGCACACAGAACAGATAGATGGTCTTTTCTTTATCTCTATTTTATACCCGCCCTTTCCCTCCTGTTTCTGGATCAATCGCGTTCGTGTTAGCGTGGAAGGTTTTTTTGTGCCCTTTCTCCGAGTCCAAGTTGAGAGTGAACGAAATGACTACTAGTTCAAAAATTGCATCATGTTCCTTACCGAAGAGTTCGAGGAAGGAGGCGAATGTGAGTCATTATGTGACAGCATTGGCAAGGCGATCACACTAGCACGACGGGCGCTTGTGCCCCACACTCAAGTACTCAAGGACACCCGAACCGTTCATTCTCTTTGCTTCAATGCGCATATCATCTCAGCAATCAGTCGAGTGCCACGAGGGACCTGAATGAGACAGTTGCGTCCTGCCCAAAAGGTTATCCGAATCTTCCATACTCTTTGCACGAACGTGCGCGTTGTCCCAGTACTCGGAACAAAACCTGAGAAACATGGAGGATCTGAACGAGGCAATTTGCATCAACGAAGAGGCAGTTGCGTTCTGCCCTCAGGGACCAAATCGCTCATGCTCTTTTGCATTGTCGTGCAGTTTATCTCGAGACTCGGGTCTTCAAGTTGGGAGCCATGAAGGACAAATTCGCGTCAACGAAGAGACCCTTGCCCTCCACCCTCAAGGACACGAACCGCTCGGACTTTTTGCGTTGTTGTGCAGGTTGTCTTAGCACTCGGTATGACAAATTGGGGCCTGAATGAGGCGATTCATCTCAACGAAGAGGAACTTTCGCTCTGTACTCAAGGACATCCGAATCGTTCAGCCTCTTTGCATGAACACGCAACCTATCTCAGTACTCAGTACAACAATCGAGGAGTCTTGGAGGACTTTTGTAGGTGAGGCGATTCGCATCAATGAAGAGGCACTCGAGCTACCCTCACGAGGACGCCCGAATCTTTCAGACTCTTTGCATAGTCCCACTTTATCTCTACACTCGTCACATCGCGCTGGGAGCCATGGTAGACCTCAATGAGGCAATCCGTCCCAATCAAGAAGCTCTTTATCTCTGCGAACCGGGTCATCCTTTTCGATCGCACACACTACGGAATCTTACGCAGTACTCTACCTTCGAATCAAGGATAGGATGCAGTTGGTGGAAAAGGAGGAGACATTCACACTCCTCAAACACCTCGGAGACGCATCCCAACTTATTCCAGTGTCGTCCGACGATGTATCTGCCACCTGATCACTGGTGCTGAGCAATTCCACCACCCCTCGACCATTCTAACATACAAAATCTGTCTTCACTTCCTTGTTCGACATTCTGCAATCTTGCCGTCATTGCCCCTAGCATTTAGACCTTCTCAGTAATCGCGCGTCGTCGCTCGTAGTGGACACCTTCTCTGCTTGTCTTCGGAACCGCTCTCCTACCAAACTTGTCTAACTTGTTGAACAGGAACGGGGTGTTGTTTGGAACCAACTTACTAGCCTCCGCTCGCCAGTTGGCGATGCTATAGCTTTAGGCCCAGAAAGAAAGACCTTGGAAGACGAGTTTACCCATCTGACTGATCACATTGATGTTCTACGACAACATGATTGACGAGTCGGATCGATTAAACTATACCCGTGTTGCACAAAGGCGACGAAGGAAATGAAGGATGTAGCACTCGATCAGCGCACTGTCTACATACACATCGGAACCTAGGGGACCCTGTATGTGTGTTTCGTTCATTCCTGTTCGACCACCTTCAAGCGAATGCTACTGCTTGGTATCGTGATGCGTAAGTGGGTCGAACTGCCAAGTAAACTACAAAACATCTAGTACGCGTACATTTTCGACTAGTTCCTCCAAAGATACGCCTTCTTGAAGCTGTACATTGATCAAGGTGTCGGATAGAACTCGCCTGTATTCCTCTCGCCCCCTCGATGCCAGAGTAAACAAAAGCGCCCCAAATGGCTGTCTGAGACGTGCAATGAACTGCAACGCACGAGTTTCTCTGTCCAGCGGAATCGTATTGACGGGTATGGATGGAGATGGAAACGTGGAAATGGATGACGAATCATTGACATCTTCGTCGCTGTATCCCGTGCTAGTAGTAGCCGGCGATGATGGCTCCACGACACCAGTATCTTCTATAAAAAACCTGTCGACTCCTTGTATATCCTCGCGACCAAGAATGGCATCCATCCAAGGATGAATAAGGTAGAGAACTCCCAGACGAGATGGGTCTCGGTTTGTCTTGATGTTTACCACCCCAAAAGCTGGGATCTCAACACGATACACTCGTCCTATAGAGGTCCGATATCGCATGAACGAGCCTGTGAGTCTGAACGTGATACAAGGAAGCTTCATCCGACTTGCTGCGAACCAAGCTGCGGGGAGTTCATTGACTTTATCATATAGCCTCATGGCCAAGTCCAGGTCAATGACGGAGCCACGAAGCTTAGTAACCCA
>JBBPMF010000599.1:0-22074 GCA_038090175.1 Austroboletus eburneus | reverse complement strand
GACTGACTAACTCCCCCGCAACTTTTCAACGATTCATGAATGACTCTTTCCGAGACATGATCGCCGAAGGATGGCTTGTCGTCTACATGGACGACCTCCTAGTATACTCCCCCATGGAAGAACTCCACATCAAACGAACTCGACGCATCCTCCAACATATGCAGGAACTTGACCTGCACCTCAAGCTCGAGAAATGTCGCTTCGGGGTGACCGAAGTTGACTACCTGGGAATGATCGTAAAACCCGGTCAACTCGCCATGGACCCAGTAAAACTCGACGGGATCGCATCCTGGCCTACCCCTGAAAAACTCAAGGACGTCCAATCGTTTCTGGGTTTTGCCAATTTCTACCGCCAGTTCATCCCAAACTACTCCTCCATCGCGCGACCGTTAATCGACCTCACCAAGAAAGACACTCCGTGGGAATGGTCCCCCCTCTGCGCAACAGCCTTTACCTGGCTGAAACATCTTTTCTTGGAAGAACCCGTCCTCCGACTCCCTGACATCTCCACCCCCTTCGCCATTGCCACTGACGCCTCGAAATATGCTTCCGGAGGCATCCTCCTCCAAACCGATGTCAACGGCGAATGGCACCCTTGTTCCTATATCTCTCAGTCCTTCTGCCCGGCTGAGAGGAACTACGACATCTATGATCGCGAACTTCTAGCGATCATCCGCGCCCTCCACTTGTGGCAACAATATCTCCATGGCTCCCCTCACCCCGTTCAGGTCTTCACCAACCATAAAAACCTCACGTATTTCTGCTCCCCCCAAAACCTCAACCGACAGCAAGCCCATTGGCTCCTTGACCTTGCAGATTACGATCTCAAACTCTCTCACATCCCTGGCAAATTCCTTGCCGCCCCCGATGCCCTCTCTCGCCATCCTGACCTTATCTCTGCAGAAGACGACAATTCTGGAGTCACACTTCTACCCCACTCCCTCTTTGTCAATCTTATTGACACCACCTTCTCCCAGCGTATCTTGAACGCTTCCAAACGAGACTCTATTGTCCAGGACTTCCTTCAATCACTCCCTGATGTCTCAGACAGCTCCACCGACGTCGTCCTTCCCCTCCCCTTCCGCAAATGTGTCGCTGATTGGCATTACGACAACGGTGTCCTCACCTTCCAGGGATGCACATATATCCCCGCGGACGACTCCCTCCGCAAAGCCGTATTACACCGTTGTCATGACCACGAGACGGCCGGCCACCCCGGCTACCTCAAAACCCGCCAACTCGTCTCCTCCGAGTTCTATTGGCCTGGCCTTGCCCAATACGTCCAAAAATACGTCGAAGGCTGTGCTACTTGCCAGCAAAACAAGGCAAACACCCACCCCACCTCCCCCCCTCTTCTCCCCATCAAATCCTCTTGCACCTGCCCCTTCCAACAGATCTCGTGTGATCTCATCACCGACCTTCCTCTCTCCGATGGCTATGATTCCTTACTGGTCATAGTAGACCATGGGCTTACGAAGGGGGTGATTCTCTGCCCCACCAAGAAAACCATCACCACAGAAGGAATAGCAAACTTCTTTTTCCTTACGGTGTATCGACGCTTCGGCCTCTACGAGAAAATCATCTCCGATCGCGGCCCCCAATTCGCATCAGCCTTCACCAAGGAACTCTCCAGACTCCTCGGATACTCCCTCACCCTTTCCACCGCTTACCACCCTCAGACCGACGGTGAAACCGAACGTGTCAACAAGGAAATCGAAACCTATCTACGCATCTTCTGCGGACATAACCCATCCTCCTGGTCCAAACTAATCCCCCACGCCGAGTTCGCCCACAATCACCGCCCTCACTCCATCACCAGGCAATCCCCCTTCTACCTCATGATGGGGTACGAACCTCAAGCCCTCCCAGAAATCTTCGCCCAATCGAAAATCCCCACCCTTGAAGAATGACTTCATTCCCTCACCGCGGCCCGCAATGAAGCCCTTGCTGCACATGAACTCGCCAGGCAAACCATGGCTGCCCGCTCTAAGAAATCCTTCTCCCCCTTTGTCAAAGGAGACCGGATCTGGCTAGAAGCCAGGAACCTCCAATGTCTCGTCACCAACCCCAAATTCGTGCCGAAACGCGAAGGACCCTTTATCATCATGGAGGTCCTCTCCCCCCTGACATACAAACTCCGCCTCCCTCATACCTGGAAGATACACCCCATCTTCCACGCTTCCCTCTTATCGCCCTATCGCGAAAACAGCGTACACGGCCCCAGATACTCCGCCAAAGAAGATTCTTGGGAATCTGAACAGAACCTACGGAACTCCGCCGATATCCTCAGAGGATATAAACTATGCCATCGTCTATTCCCCCCCCAAGTCCTCTCCGTCTCTTCCATCATGGCCATTCCCTCCACCTCCACCAATGACACCTCCTCCGACATCGTCGAAATGGGTTGGACATCCACTGCCAATAACCAACATCTGCTAGACTCCAACTACGAACCTCCCGTCTCCCCCTCCATCCCTTCTGAAGATATCTGGGCCAGATACACCTGGTCCTCCCCTACCTCCCCCATACCTCTCATAGATCGAATCTCTGACCGACGGGTTCCAGTTAACCACCTCCTGCTGTCCTTCCCCACTCACCCGTTTCCCCTCGATCAAGACTTGGTCGAAGCCACCACATACCAACTACGCCGCCTCCCCCTTTCATGTGCTCTCCTAGATACCATGGAACCCAACTCCACTTTCACACATTTATACCAATCATTCCTTACAACATCGCGAATCCTCCTCACCACGTCCACACCCACTGCCTCCGCTGACACGGCCGCATACCATTCCCACCTCGGTCGCATCCTTCACACTCTGGAGCGTCACCTCATCCAGACCATGTATCAATGCGACATGCTAGCCTTTGTCGCGGACATGGACTCTCATCTCCGTTACCCCTCGCCGACTACCTTTGCCACCGCACCGGAAACCCCACCCATCTCCACATTGTCCTCGCCCCTCAACAAGACTGAACTCCTTGTTCTTTCCCGCTTCGATCGCCTGCGAACCCCGTCTCCTCCCCCTCACGCTGCACTCCAATGCTTCCACTGTCATGCCATCGGGCATATTTGCATCCACTGCCCGCGTTATCAGTGCAACAAGTGCCAGGAGTTCGCCCCAGGACATATGAGATTTGCATGCCCCTCTTGGCCGAGACACTCTCCGGTCCTCCTGCCATCCTCATCATCAGGATCTTCTTCCCAGAACTCCTATCATCGGGCCCCGCGCCGACTCCGCTTTCCTCCTGCGTGCCGAAATCCAATTGCCTGATGACCAATGCGCTCTCCTTCCCCGGACATGGACCCCTTCGTCTCCATTGAGGCGAACTTTAACGACACCGGTTCTGGCTATGGTGACTTTTAAGTCTTCGTCATGGACTTGACCCTTAACCAGGGGGTAATGTTACAATTTGTGTATACCCTACTCTTTTCTCCATTCTTATCTTAGCCCACATAACAGACAGTGCTCCTGCCGTTCGAGTCCCGCTCGAGCCACTTTATTTCTCTCTTATTCCCCTATCTCTGCTTACCTATTTAGCGTGACTCATCCGCAGTATCTGCAGTTGTATTGCCACCACTTATCTCTGACTCATTCCTCTTCTTCGTGATTCCATCGCTTTCTATAGTCGAGTCATCCCCTTTACGCTCTGCTTTATTCTCTCTTGACTCGCGTATATAAACCTCTCGATACCCTCGATGTATTCCCCAAGTTAGACCTACCTGAATCTACCTTGATCATCGATTCCTCTCGGGTCCCCCAGTCCTCGCCTTACTGTTGAGTAGGCGCTTCCTTCGTACCTCCGTTCCTGTGTCGCAACATATGTCGACCGGGTCTACAGCTCACGATATACCGTTGAGGCTGAGGATAGAGGACAGCTCTCTATCAAACCCTTGTCATGCCAGCTGAACAGCGGCGTTAACGTCCCTTGTCCCTCGGGTTCATGCCAACGCATAACACGCCCCTTCCAGCAGATCTCATGTGATCTGATCACAGACCTCCCCAAATCCTTGGGTTTTGATACTCTCTTGGTTGTCGTTGACCATGGCCTTACTAAGGGGGTAATTCTCTGCCCTACAAAGAAAACCATCACTGCCAAAGGGGTTGCAGCCCTCTTTTTCCACAAAGTCTTCCTCCGATTCAGTCTTTATGACAGAATCATCTCAGACCAGGGCCCACAGCTTGCCTCCACTTTCACCAAAGCACTGGGAAAAGCCCTCAATTACTCCCTTGCCCTCTCCACCACATACCACCCCCAGACTGATGGTGAAACCAAATGGGTTGACCAGGAAGTCCAGACCTACCTCCACATCTTCTGTGGGAGTAATCCCACCACATGGTCCAAACTCATTCCTCATGCTGAGTTTGCTCACAAGCACCATTCCCATTCTGTCACTGGACAGACCCCATTCTATCTCATGATGGCATATGAACCCCACACCCTTCCCTTGGCAATCACTGACTCCCACATCCCTGCCATTGAGGACTGCCTCAAATCCCTGGTTGCTGCCCACAACAAAGCCCTCGCTGCCCACAAACTCACTCATCAAGTCATGACATCCCAAAACCACCACTCTTTCACCTCTTTCACCAAGGGATCCAGAGTCTGGCTCGAAGCCAGAAACCTCAAACACTCCATTGTCAATCCGAAGTTCACCCCGAAACACAAAGGACCTTTTACCATCATCAAGATGCTATCTCCCATCACCTATGAACTGCTTCTCCCACAATTGTGGAAAATCCACCCGGTGTTCCACATGTCCCTCCTATTGCCCTATCATGAAAACCCCGTCCATAGGTCAAACTACCCTTCTCCACCACCTGACCTCATTGATGGACATGAGAAATATGAAATCGAAAAGATCATCTGCCATCGCAGACCTCCATCCTCCCATTCCTTCCTGATCTGATGGAAGGGATATACAGCCAAAGAAGATTCCTGGGAACCTGCATGAAACCTATGGAACTCTGCATCCCTTCTCAATGACTATAAATGTTGCCACTCGATCTCCTTGATCTCAAACAAACCCACACCCCTCACAGTCATGTCCATCACCCTCTCCACACCCTCCCCTGCATCCAGTGTTGTCCCCTCTGATGTCGCCAAAGCTGGCTGATCCACTACCACTCCTGCCAACAATCCCCTTGAATTTAGTGGTGCACCTCCCTCTGTACCTCCCCCCTCCCTGATCCAATGCCTATGCAATAATGCAGAAGGCATCCCCTCTGCATGGCCTGGCTTCAGCTGGACCCACCCTGAACCCCTCGTCCCCACTACTATATCAATTCCTCTTGCCCAACAAATCTCCAACTGCCCTACTCGCCTCCCATTGTCCATACCCCCCACTGCACTATCAAACCACCCTACACCTCTCGATGATGAACTCGCTGCCACCATCACCACTGATCTCCAAGACTCCAGTCTCACCATGGCACTTGACACCCACATGGAACCCCACTCCCCCTTTGCACTCATGTACCATCTCTTCCTGACAAACTCCCATATTGCTGTCTCTGCTGCCACCCCCACTGCCTCTGCTGCTCAAGCACTGGCCAACCTCCATATCTGTCAGCTCCACCAAACCCTGGAACACAACCTTGTCCAACTGATGCACCAGTTGGACATGACTGACTTCATTATTGACATTGATTGATACCTCCAAAACCTTGCCACTATAGGTGATAACCGCATCTCCATCCTGTCAGCATACTCAGAACCACTCTCTGCTCAAAAAGTCACTGCCTTAGATCATGCCAATGACTACTGGGCTGGTAACCAGGGAGTCTGGTCGCTTCCCCCCAACCACCCTCGCTACCATGAAGCATGTTATCAATGCCGCCACCTTGGGCATTGCCGCCCCCTATGCCCACTCTATCAATGTCCTATCTGTCACAGGCAATCTCCGGGACACCCTCAATGCACATGTCCCATGTGCCCATGAACACCTCATGTGTTTGCCTCTTCTTCCTCAGACTTGTCTACACACCAATCCCCCCATTCCTCATGCTCTTCTTCCTCATGCCATGGTCGTTCCATTCCCTCTGAAAGATGCCCCAATGTCAGGATCCCCTATTGAGCCCCCACCCCTCCCCTCTTTCTGCCAGCAGCAGATGACTATGAGTTCTTTGTCAGTGCTGAAGCTGACGATAATGAGACTGGGTCCTGTCACAGTGACTACTAAGGTTTCATTGCAGTCTCACCCATAAAACAGGGGTAATGTTATGATTCTGTTATGCTTGCGCAATGTCTAGTCCCAGTGTGTCCTCAAAGGCGACACAATGTCCTTTTAGAATTCTGAATGGGTTCTCTGCTGAGACTTGAGACTCAGGCAGGGTGAGACTAAACACTGCATATAATTGTGCAGATCTAGCTGGGGAATGTACATGATAACTATTTGCTACTTTATACTAGCCGGAATCACCTTGGAATGGAAGGGCAATGGAACAGGACACATGGTATACTACAACAGCCTCATGGGGTCAATGGAAGAAATAGAATAACACTGTCGCCAAAAGGAGGGTGAGAGGGGGGAGTGGAGGTCTGTAACAAGAACAGTTCTATGGGAACATGGCAAGAGTTTACAGGAGAGGAAGAATAGAGGAACAAGGTGAATCAAGAATAGGAATCTCCATATGGCCATATGGAGTGTAGTCTTCAGGGAATAAAGTCCAATAACATTCTAGGGGTAATTCGTTTTCAGGTTTCCATTCTGACAGAGGAGAGTTGAAGAGTTCCAATGGTTCTGGAATTCCAGAACCTTCAGAACCACGGGAAGGTATTTTGAAAGTGTCAGAACTGCAGGAATAAGTTCCAGAACCTTTGGAACTGCACTTACTTGTAACATTATCCTCTTCTATCCATTGAAGACCCTCTTCAACTCCTAAAGTCTCCTCCCACAGAGTCTCCATCATTGAAGATGACATTGTCATCATTGAAATCCTCTGGGTCGAAACATTCAGTGGAGAAGTGCCCCATTCTGTTACAGGAGGAGCATTGGTTGGAGGGATATTCTCTTTGGATATGTCCAGGGGCTTTGTGCTGGCAGAAAGGGCATGTGTAAATAGGGCAGTCAGGTCACAGATGTTTGATACTTCCACATTGGAAGCATGTGAGTTTGTTGGACTTCCTATTCCTGCAAGTTGATCCAGGGGCAGGTCTTGGGGGAATGGGAATGGGGTCAGGTGACAGTGCCTCCTTCTGTTTGCCTTTTTCTTTTCCTCTGATCAAACTTGTGCTCTGTCCCTTACCTCCTTCAACCGATGATAGAGACTTCTTCAGGCCATCTTGAATGGGTAAAACTTGGGGGGTTTAGGAGAGGGAGGTCACAGCCTATCCTTCTGCCATTTGTAGGGTAGCATCCCTAATTCTCCTCTTGGCCATGGCGATTCCTCCAAGTAGTGGTCCATTGTTTTCCATGATGGGAGGGTTCCGGGTGTGACTGGTCCTGTTAAGTTTCTTGACAATGAGGGTGAAAGAGGGCAATATGGCAAGGTGGTCATGGGTGAGATCCAAGAGGTATTTTTCCCCTTGTTCTTTGATGAGGGATCAGAGGAGTGGTCGGAGGTAGGGAGCCAGAGCAACTCTGGAAAAGGTATTGATGATTTTGAAGATGCCAAGGTCTGTGAGGGTTTGGCAGATTTGGATTTGTCCCTCAGCCAGAGAGTGTTTGATTGCGTAATCAAGAGATTCTGCTGGTGTTGGATTTCTTCAAGCTCTTTCATGATTGAGTCTGACAGAGAGTGAGAGTCATTGAAAGGCTGTGATAAGGGGGGAGAAGATGGGTGCTTCATCGTAGAGAGGGTGTGAGACGGAGAGCTGGGCATTCAAGAACTGATACCAGGAGGGTGTTTTGAAAAATAGGAATAAGTCTATGTTCTTGGATAGGAGGTAGTTCAGGAACAAAGATTCTGGGCATTCAAGAACTGATACCAGGAGGGTGTTTTGAAAAATAGGAATAAGTCTATGTTCTTGGATAGGAGGTAGTTCAGGAACAAAGATTCTGGACATGAGAGGGGGTATACAGGGGGTGTGAAGTCTTGGGGATTCATGGGGGGATTCATGGGGGGATTTAAGGGAGTATTCATGGGGTGTGATCATTGTTCTGGGGACTTTCAGAGTTTCTTTGATCATTTATAACCCTCCAAGAGTTCCAATCCATTTCCAAGGTTAGGTTCCAGCTCCCATGTGTCATTATCAGAACCATATCCTTTCCATTGGATGTGGAATTGGTGGGCTCCCTTCCTTCCCCTATGGGCAATGATCTTGTCTATTTCCCACTCCTCTTCTCCATCTATTAGTTCCAAGGTAGGTTGGGAAAAGTTGGTTCCATGCTCCCAGGTTTTCACATAAGGGGTTAGTAGGCTGGCATGGAACACGTTGTGGATTTTCCATGTTGGGGGAAGGTGGAGTTGATAGGCCACAGGAGAGATCACTTTTTCGATTTCGAATGGTCCTTCATGTTTGGGGGCTAGCTTTCTGGCTGGGTAGTTTGTTTTTAGATTGGTCGCTTCTAACCATTTGCTTGTTCATGTGCTGCCAGTGCCTCTTTTTGAGAGTCTTCCAATTTGGTTAACCTATTTTCCAATTCTGAAACAAATGTTTTTCCGATTGGTGGGTAGGCTCGGGGTTGGTACCCCATGATCAGTTTGAATGGGGATTTCCGAGTAGAGGAATGGATTGCTATGTTGTGATGAAATTCAGCCAATGGAAGGAGCAGAACCCACTGATCCACTGATCCATTGCAGAAGATCTGGAGGTAGATTTCAGGTTCCTGATTCATTTGTTTGGTTTCTCCATCTGTTTGGAGATGACAGGCAGATGATAGGGCAATGTCATACTAGAGTAGTCGTGCTAGTTCCCTGGTGAAGACAGATGCAAATTGAGGACCCCTGTCTGAGATGATTCTGTGATGGAGACCAAATCTTTTAAACACATGGTCAAAAAAGAGTTGGGCAATCCCTTGTGCATCAATGGTTTTGGAGCAAGGGCAGAAAATTACCCCCTTTGAAAGGCCATGGTCGACCATGACCATAACAGAGTCGAATCCAGAGACAGGGGGTAGTCCTGAGATAAGGTCAACAGAGATCTGTTGAAAGGGTCATGACGCAGACGAGTTTAATGGCATCAGAGGGGGGGATGTAGGGTGGATGTTTACTTTATTGGCTTGACAAGTAGCACAACCTGTAATGAAGCGTTTCAGAAATGTGGACATTCCTGGCCACCAGAAATCTTTTTCCAGAGCAGCTAATGTTCAGAAGTGACCCATGTGTCCACTTGTTGGGAAGTAGTATAAGTCATGGACCAGTTTTTGGTGGGCAGGTTCTGGGATAAAGAGGCATCCTTGGAAATGAAATTCTTGATCTACAAAGGTCCAGTTGGACAACTTTGTTCTAGGAAGTGGGGGGGTGTCATTGTACATTTTCTTGAGTGTGATGAGGACAAAAAGATCAGAAGGAGTAGACTTTGTGATTTTATCTGTTAAAGCAAGGTCGATCTGTTTACAGAATAGGTCATCTGGAAGGAGAATGACCTCAGCATTGTCTGATTCAGTGGATATATCATCCTTTCTTGAGAGGGCGTCAGCAGGGCCCATGTGTGTTCCTGGTACATGTGTAAATGTAAGATCAAAGTCTTGCAGGAACATTTGCCATCAAGCATGGCATTGTGATAGTTGATGGGGGGCTCTAAAGTAGGTAAGGTTTTTGTGATCCGTGAGTATCTGGACCACATGTCGAGCTTCAAGTAGGTGGTGTCTCCAATCTTCAAGAGCATGGATAACTGCCAGTAGTTCTCTGTCATATATGTCATAGTTTTGTTCTGCACTTAATAAAGTGGTAGATCAGTATGCACATGGGTGGAGATTGCCATTGGAGTCTTTTTGCATGAGGATTCCTCCTGTGACTAGAAGTGAGGCATCCGTCATTATGAAGTATGGATGTTTGTCATATCCCACATTTCGACCAAGTCCCCTCCAGCCATCTCCGAGGCTTTACGGCCGCCTCCGGTGATCTAACTCCGGAGTTGAAGCATTCCATCGCTAAGTCATCCCGGTCTCTCGTCCGTTCCTCCGTATCCGATCCTATGCTCTTTCCCTGTACGTTATACTTACGTTACCTTCTTATACTTCCTTGTTCGCTATTTAGTTAGCCTCCATTCTATACTGTTGTGCTCGGACAAGGAAGCACAGCCCCGGCTGTGCGACTTGCCGGCACAGTAGCAGTTCCTTTGTATTCTCCGCACGACCCTAGCCTTTCCTTCTTCGGAACTCCGACCTCTGTATATAAACCCATGTACCCTTAGCTTAGACCTTAGTTCGAATATCGATTTAATCACCCACTTTACTCCTCTGCCATTGATCTCGCATCGGCATTCTCTCACCTGAGTCTAGACGACTCGCCTCCGACCCTCCAACCCTCCAGCTTCTGTTCCCCTTGTAAATTAGCGACAGCGGACTCGAACAAGGGCACACCACATAAGGTGAAGCCGAAGTCGCTTTCCAAATCGTACACCTCCGGCATTTCAGAGATTCGTACCCAGACCTCTGCGTGACCAGATTTAACAGTCTGATTCATTCACTTGGTTTGTCTGTCACCTTCTGGATGATATTCAGAAGTGAAATGAAGCTTGATATCAAGAGCCTTGCTGAGAGATCAGAAGAAATGGGAGATGAATTTGAAGCCCCAATTGGAGGTGATATGGAAGGATACTCCATGCTTGGAGAAAACATGGAGGAGGTAGAGCTTGATCAACTCTGGAGATGTTATCTTGTCATTAGTCAGAATGATGATGCATTGACCATTTGGTCAACTACAACTAGGATGGCAGTGTGTTCAGAGGAAACTGGGAGTTGCCCAATGAAATCCATGGAGATTGAATTCCACAGTTTCTTAGAAATTGAGAGTTGTTTAAGAAGACCATAGGGCTTGTGACAAGAAACCTTTGCACAGACACAGGCTGTAAAAGAAGTGATGTACTCATTGACAAATGTCTGGATGCCTGGCCAAGTGTATTCACAATGGATTAGTTCCAGTGCAATTCTGCCCAAAATGGCTGGAGATGAGAAGGTCATGCTTGAACTGGAGCCAGAGGTCATTGATGTCAGGGATGTACATTTGACCATCAAGATGGAGGAAGCTATCAGTGTCTATGGTCCAGCAAGAAGTGGGGGTAGAGTCAGATAAGAGATTAGAAGGGAAAAAATGGATTGCAGCTAGTGGGTCCAAAGGAAAACCAGCAAGGATGTTGCTGTGAAGCTTTTCAAGGTCAAAGAGGGTGCTAGCCTGAAGGACTGGATAAGCAAGATAGGTAGCTTGTAGGGACACTGTCATATCTCTAATTCTAGCCAACTTCAGCCCTCCAATCCTCAACTCCTGTTCTCCACTTTCCAGTTCCTTTGGTACTTTGGTACTTTGCTTTTTTGATTTCTCTGACCCTGTGTTTACACAGCTCTGGTCATGTTTTCTTTCCATCTCTATTTTTCCAGCTCCAGATATTTACATTCCCATCATTGCTTTTGTACACTGCCTCCAATCTCTATATATATAGTACTATAGTGTTACTTATACAGTACTTTAGCTAGTTATCAACCTAGATGGCTTAAACAACTCAGACAACTCAGATCCCTCTGTCCCCTCTTGTGCTCCTCTTACTCTCTGATTCTCTGAAATCCAGGACCACCAATGATCCAACAAGGGTGCAGTGCTCCACTCCAAGTTGCTAAAGCCAAAGTCCCACCAAGTTTTCCTTTCACCCAGTTAACTCCAAAGTTCACAGAGCTCCTATAAAGTTTATCCACCAAGTTCAACCTGGTCTTAACAGACACAGTGAGTTGCTCTTCGGTAAATACCACTCAGAAGTTATGTCAGTTCATATGAATATAGTTCTTATCCCCCTCTTTGGGATAGATGTTCCAGCATTGAGTGAGGGCATCAGGCTTCTTGTCAAGACAGCCAGGTCAAAACCAAACCACCATGTTGAACTGTGACAAATATTCAGATCAATGGGCTTGCTGCTGGGTAAGAAGTTTAGTCATGGCAAAATACTCAAGATTCTTGTGATCAGTGACCACATCAATGGAGGTACCAGAACCTTCAAGGTAATGACATCAGGATCAGAACACTTCATGAATCACCAAAAGCTCCTTATTGTGAATATCGAACTCTGGGAATGTCATTGTGCAAGAGTAGTAGGTCACTGGCCATACTTCATTGTCTGGACATTTGATGGAGAGGATGCCAGTAATGGCATAGTTAGAGACATCAGTCTCAACAATGATGGGAGCATTGGGGGTCCAGTGAGTAAGGATAGAAGCAGAGGTAAAGGCAGTTTTAAGGGCATTGAAAGCAGAGCAGCAGGTGTTAGTAAATTGCCAGGGGACTTCTTTGTGGGTAAGGTAAGTAAGGGGAATAATGATATCAGAGTAGTTGTAAATGAAACACTGATAGAAGTTGGCAAAGCCCAAGAATGATTGGATGTCCTTGACTTTCTGAGGCTCAGGCCAGTCGAGAATCAACTGAACCTTATTTAGAGCCATCATAAGTCTGGATAGAGACATCCTATAATTGAGGTACTTAGTGAAGTCCATATGAAACTCACATTCATTTCTTGAATTTGGCATAAAGGCCATGCTTTCAGAGATGGTGAGAAACTTAATTGACATGCTTTTTGTGAGAGGACATGTCTTTGAAGAAAACAAGGATATCATGAGGTAGACAATCACACCGATGTCAAGCAGACCAGTGAAGATAGTATTAACAAACCATTGGAATGCCACCAGATCATTTGTAAGATCAAATGATATGATATGGAAGGCAGTTTTTCATTCATTACCCTTGGCAATGCAGATCAGGTGATACATATGCCAGAGGTTGATCTTGGAGTAGATCTTAGCAAAGCTTGGGGCATCAAGAAGATTGGAAATGCAGGGAAGTGGATAGTGATCTTTCTTTGTAATTTTATTCAGGCCTCTGAAGTCAACACAAAGGCAGAGGGAATCATTTTTCTTGCAGACAAAGAGAACTGGAGCTGTGTAAGCAGAGGAAGAGGTTTGAATAAATTCAATGGAGAGGTGTTCATCAAGAAAGACACCGAGGGACTTTAACTCAGACAGAAAGAGGAAGTAGGTGGCACTGAGAGGAGGCAAGGTACCTCTTATAAATCAATCTTCAAATTGTATTCTCAGTGAGAGGTGAGACTGTCAGCTCACCACTTACTGAACACATTGGTGAAGTTGTGATAGTTCAGAGAAACTCTGGAGAGATTGATTTCCTCAGGAGATTGAGTTGCTAAGGCTCAGAGATCACCTTACCTAGGATGAAGCTGCAGGCTAAATTGGATGGAACCTTGTAGGAAACAAGCCAATGCAAATGCCAGAGTGTTAATGAGCATGATTGGCAGTGCCTTGTGATTGAAGAATCTCAGTGTATCAAAGATAGGGGGAATGACTGGAGGTGTTGAAACCTTAAGTGTCAAGGGTGAGCTCAGAGGTACTAGACTGGACTACTGAGTAGAGTGGAAAGAAATCCAGTCAATCAATGAATTGAAGTGGGTAAGCCAGTTGTGTCCTAGAACTAAGGAACAGGAGCCATCTAGTGAAGTGACATAGAACATCATCAGAGTGATATCACTGGAGGAAAAAAGAATAGAGAGGTCAAAAGCCTAAGTAATTGTCAAGTTTGAGGTGCCATCAAATAGATGGAGAAGAAGAGGTTGAACTGTATAGGTGGACAGGTTATGTTTATTCACAAAAGATGTATCTATAAAATAAAAGGATCTGGAGTCTACAAGTGCTGGAAATGTAGAAATATTGTAAAAGACTAAAGAATTGGAGGACATAAGTGATCAAGGGCCAGAAAGAGCAGATGCATTGAGACAAATCTCCTTGGATGTCAACATGACCATTCAGCTATATAAAGCTTTGGAGATCACACTCTATTTTTTTGCCTTGGGAAAGGCCTCCAGTTTAGCTTCTGGAGTTGGTTTAGTGGCATGCACTTTGGATGTCTGAGAAGTGGACTTGGAGCAATCCTTTGCAACATGACCACTTTGGCCACAGAACATGCAGAGATAGTTATTGAAGTATCATTTCCATTCAGCAGCAGTTAGCTTGCCATCTTTACTGAGCTTTGACAAGAAGTTGGATTTTGGCAGGAAGATATGGGAGGAGTCAGAGATGGGGGACATAGTGGCAGACTTGTCCTTTGATGAATTGTTATGATTGTTGGGCTTGTTACTGCTGGATTTGTTGTCAGACAAGGACTTGTTATTGGAGAACATTTTCTGGGGGCCAGATAGCTTCTGTTGGTAACTAACCTCAAACTTTCACTTTCAGTAACATACATTAATAGATTGCACAAGGTGTCAGAGGTCAGCAAGGATATCAGGCTTGCCAACTCAGGAGACTTTGTTCTTGATTCAGTCCAGGAGACTCTTGTAGAAGTGGTGCTGAAGTGCACTGCTACCATAGTTCTGGGCTTGAGAAGTGAGCCAGTTGAATTCCACCATGCACTTGTTAATACATTGGGTGTCCTTCATCATCAGATTGTCTAATTGGTGTTCTGCATCTTTCACTGGGTCATGTAGGCTAAATTTTTCCTTCAACTCAAGTATGAAGTCCCTATAACTATCCATCCAGACTGGATGGGTGTCAGGATCTCTGATGTTGAGGAGGTCAGATTTGAACCAGTTGAGGGCCAAATCTTTCAGATACAACTATGTGTATGAGATTTTGTTGTGATCAGTGTTACACTTGCACAACATCTAGTCTTGGTGTATCCTCAAAGGCAACACAAGGTCCTATAGAAATCCTGGGGATTTCTCTGCTGAGACTTGAAACTCAGGCAGGAGTGAGACTAAACACTGCATATAATTGCACAGATCTAGCTGCAAAATGTGCATGATAACTAGTAGGTATTTATACAGGTTGGAACCATTTTGGAATGGAGAGTAGATAGAATGGAGCACATGTTATGGTACAACAGCCTCATGAATCAATGGATGGAAATGGAATAACACTATCATCAAAAGAAGGATGATAGGGGGAGCAGAGGTCCATGACAAAAGTGACTTGGGAGACACATGTTCTTAGTTATAAAAGGGGAATGTGTCATATCCCTAATTCTAGCCAACTCCAGCCCTTCAATTCTCAACTCCTGTCCTCCACTTCCCAGTTCTTGTCATATCCCAGAATTTCACCAAGTCAACTCTGACTGCCTCTGATACTATTCAAGTCACCTCTGATGACGTTCCTCTAATATGTTTCCTCCAACCACTCTGTCTCCTCCATCTCCATTCTTTCCATCCTCTATATGTTATATTATGTTATTCTTTTATGCCTTCATATCTCTATTTAGCTAGTCTCCATTCTGTCATGCAGTATTCAGGGTAAGGTGCACAGCTCCGGCTGTGCAATGAACTGGCACTGCACCAGTACTTTGCTACTTCCACTCCTCCAACTAGTACTATACTCTTTTCAGACTTTTCTCCTCCATATATAAACTCATGTATTCTGTCTTAGTACCTCAGTTCAAATATCATCTTAGTTCCCACTTCTCCTCTTTTCACCATTGATCTTATCTCAGTGTTCTCTTATTTGAGTCTTGATGACTCTTCTCTGACCCTCTAACCTTTCAGATCTCTAGTCCACCCTGTTTGTAAATTAGCAACATCGGACTTGGGCAAGGGCACACCACATAAGGTGAAGCCAATGTTGCTCCAACCACAATATAACTCCAGCATTCCAGAGTCACATACCTGGGCTCCAGTGAAACTGGACTTAACAATATATTCGAACTCACACTTGTTCAAGTTCCTCCATCCATCTTTCCCTTCCTATCCATACATTATTTGACAATCACCCATGGCTACCCACATCATGCAGATGTGCTCTTGTTCCTGGAGAATCCAGAAACATGGAGAAGCTGCTCAGCCAGACCCATTTTCTTTCTTCCCCAGTTCATGCCACACTCCAAAAGTTGTAAATCAATTCTGAAGCTTCTCTGCTCATCAACCAATTCCCTCTATCTCCCATGCACGCTCCTCACAACTTAGTGCACACATTGAAGAAGTCTCCAAATGTGACGATGAAACAGAAAAAGCCTTTCCTGATGGTTTCAAAACACCACCTCCACATCCACCTCTAGGGCATGGTGATGGACCTGATGGTGATTCAGACAATGACAGTTTGGACTACTATGAACAAGATGACTTCAGATTACCTGGCAAAGAAAATGAGAAGTTCCCTGGAGGCCCTCCTGGCCCCAGAGGATGTTCACATAATGGTTCTGGAGATCAGGACAGTGACAAAGATGCTGATGACAACAATCCCTGAGATGTGTTTGCTAATCTGGCCCATGCCATCAGAGGGTTGTCACACTCTAACTGCCACCCCAATGACTCTGAAAGCCAGCACATGAAAATTCGTGAACCAGACCAATTCGACAGTACAGAGCCATCAAGCTCCAGACTTTCCTTGTCTAGTGTGAACTCAATTTCCAGGACCAGCCTAGGGCTTTCTGGACCAACTGTGCTAAAGTCACTTTCATGCAGTCCTACTTAAAGAGAATGGCTCTAGAATGGTTCAAGCTCGATCTCCTCAATACTAAAGATCTCATGTACTGCCCAAACTGAATAGATAGTTACCAGGACTTCATTCTCGAGTTGAAGAATAACTTCGGACCCCACAACTCTGTCAGAGATGCTGAGCACCAGCTTGATAACCTTGGCATGAAAGACATAGACATGCAGCATATTAACAAGTACATTGTAGAGTCTAACCAGGTTGCTTCACAAGTTTGAGGCTATGGGGAAGGTGCATTTCGGCACCATTTCTATAACGGCCTTCCAGACCGGATCAAAGACAATCTCCTGTGTCAGCAAGCCACCCACTCTCACTGAACTCCAACATCTCATGCAATCTATCAATGCAAGATACTGGGAGAAAAAGTCTGAGGTCAACTGGCAGCAGAAGAACTCCAGCAACCAGAAACCTATCTCCGATAGCAAGTTATCCAATAACAAGTCTGGTGGATCTAAACAGAAGGATTACAAAGGAAAATCAGTATCCACCACTTCTACTTCAGGAACCCCTGGTATCTCCACCTCTCCCCTGAGACCTGACCTCTCCTTGAAGCTTGGTAAGGATGGTAAGCTGACCACTGCCAAATGAAAGCAATGCTTTGACAACAAGTTATGCATGTTCTGCAGTCAAGGTGGGCATGTTGCCAAGGACTGCCCTTGGTCTATGTCCTGGCCAGCTAAAGCATATGCCATGAAGCCAACTCTGGAAGCTAAACCAGAGGCCTCCACTTAGGCGAAAAAATAGAGCATGACCTCCGAAGCTCTGCACAGCTGGATGGTCACATTGACACTGTATATGCACCCAAGGAGATCCATCTCAATGCATCTGCTCTTTCTGATCCTTGATCACTTATGCCTTCTGTTTCTTTAGTCACATGTGACATCGCTCCATTCCTCACACTGGTAGATTCAGGATCCTCTGATTGTTTCATAGATACAAATTTTGTGAATAAACATAACCTATCCACCTATACAGTCCCTCCACTCGTTCTCTGACTCTTCGATGGCACTTCAAACTCAACCATTACCCAAGCTCTCGACCTCTCTGTCCTCTTCCCAACCAGTGATATCACCCCAATGACATTTTATGTCACTCTGCTAGATGGCTCCTGCTCCTTAGTCCTTGGACACAACTGGCTCACCCACTACAATCCATTGATTGACTGGGTCTTGAGCAGTATTTCTTTCTGCCCTATTTAGTAGTTCAGTCTGGCACCACTGAGCTTATCCCTGACACTGAAGGCCTCTCCACCTCCAGTTGTCTCCTCCACCAATACACCATATTTTTCCAAGTGTAAAGCCCTGCCCATCACACTTATCAATGCTCTGGTGTTCACTTTGGCCTGCTGACTTCAAGGCTCCATTCAGTTCAGTCTTTAACTTTGCCCCCAAGAAGGTGACCTCTGAGCTGCAGCTACCCAACCCCCAGAACAGATCAACCTCTTCAGAGTCTCTCTGAAGTATCATGATTTCTCAGATGTGTTCAGTAAACAAAGAGCTGATATGCTAGCCCCTCACCATGAGCACAACCTTAAGATCAATTTGAAGAAAGGTACCTTCACTCCACTTGGCACTACCTACTCCCTCTCCTCTTCCAAGCTTGACTCTCTCCGTGCCTTCCTTGATGAGCATCTATTCATCAGCTTCATTTGTCCCTCTTCCTCCACTTATGCTGCTCCAGTCCTCTTTGTTCACAAGAAGGATGGCTCTCTCCACCTTTGTGTTAACTTTCGAGGCCTTAACAAAATCATGAAGAAAGATTGCTACCCACTTCCCTGTATTTCCAACCTTCTAGATGCTCTGAGTCATGCCAAGATCTACTCCAAGATTGATCTCCAGCATGCATACCATCTGGTCCACATCATCAAAGGTAATGAATGGAAAACTGCCTTCCACACTCAGTATGGCTTTTATAAATGGCTCATCATGCCATTTGATCTTATGAATGCCCCTGTGGCATTTCAGCAGTTTGTGGATACTATCTTCACTGATTTACTCAATGTTAGTGTGATTGCCTATCTCAACAATATTCTAATCTTTTCCAAAGACATGGCCTCTTATAAGGAGCATGTTAAGGAAGTTCTCCAATGCCTCCAGAAGCATGGCTTATATGCCAAACCTAAAAAATATGAGTTTCACATCAATTCTACCAAATACCTTGGATACTGGATGTTCCCTGCCAGCCTTACCATATCTCCAGACAAGATCCAGTCAATTCTCAACTGGTCCAAACCCTGGAAGGTCAAAGATGTCCAGTCATTTTTAGGGTTCGCCAACTTCTACCAGAGATTTATCCACAACTATTCCAATATTGTCATTTCTCTTATCCATCTCACCTACAAAGGTGTCCCCTGGACTTTTACTAATGCCTGTCACTTCACCTTCAAAGTGCTCAAGACCACTTTTACCACTGCTCCTATCCTCATCCATTGGGCTCCTGATGCTTCCATCATTGTTGAAACTGACACCTTCAACTATGCTATTGCCAACATTCTTTCCATAAAATGCCCGGATGCTGAAGTCTGGCCATTGGCTTACTATTCCCACATGATGACTGCTCCGGAGCTGAACTATGACACCCATGATAAGAAGCTCTTGGCTATTCACAAAGCTTTTTGGACTTGGCACCATTACCTTGAAGGTTCTGGTATTCCAGTTGATGTGGTCATCGATTGCAAAAACCTAGAATATTTTTCCACAACTAAACTCCTAACTCAGCAGCTAGCCCACTGGTTGGAGTACCTTTCTCAGTTCAACATGGTGGTCCAGTTTCGATCTGGCCACCTCAGTGAGAAATCTGATGCCCTCACCAAATGCTGGAATATCTATCCCAAAGAGGGGGATAAGAACTATGTTCATGTCAATTCCCATGACTTCTGACCAGTTTTCACTCAGGAACAACTCGCTGGATCCCCCTGAGCTACCTATCTAGCTTACCCAGTGCTTCAGGCTAGCATGCTTTTCGACCTCGAGAAACTCCATAGTAACATTCTCTCCAGTCTTCCCTCTGATCCCTTCACCACCATTCACTTGTCCCCATCCAATTCTACCTCTGAGTCCTGCTGGACCATCAACTCTGAAGGCTTCTTACATCTTGATAACTGCATCTACATCTCTGACATTGATGACCTTCACCTTCGAGCCCTTCAGTTCAAGCACAACCATTCCATCTCTGGCCACTTTGGCCAAAACAGCACCCTCAAACTTATTTGTCGCGAATACATCTGGCCCAGCATCTGGGCATTTGTCAAGAAGTATGTCTCCTTCTACATGGCCTGCTCTCATGCAAAGGTTTCAAGACATAGGCCTTATGGGCTTCTTAAACAACTTCCCATCCCTGAGAAACCATGGAACTCCATCTCCATGGATTTCATTGAACAACTTCCTGACTCCTCCAGACATACCACCATCCTTGTCATTATGAACCAACTGTAAGATAACATCTCCAGAGCTAGCGAAACTTTTTTCCCTCCATGTGTTTTCTAAACATGGAATTCCCTCCCACATCACTTCTGACAGAGGCTCCAAGTTTGTCTTCCACTTCTTCTGCTCTCTAGGCAAGACATTGGACATCAAGCTTCACTTCACCTCCAGTTATCACCTGAAAGGCAATGGACAGACAGAACAAATGAATCAAACCCTTGAGCAATACCTCCATATCTATTGTAACTACCAACAGGACAACTGGTCTGAACTCTTGCCCCTTGCAGAGTTTGTGTACAATAATGCTCCAAACATTACAATAGAAATTTTATCATTTTTGTCAACAAGGATTACCATCCCAACATCTCTGTCCATCCCAAACATGACCTCATCTCTGCCTGCACCCGAGAGTACTCAGTAGACCTCAACTTTCTTCACCAATTCCTCTGTGAGGAAATTGCCACAGCACAAAAGTGATATCAAGAACCAGTCAATGCCAAACAAATTCCTGCTCTGAACTTCAAGGTTGGAGATCAGGTTTTCATCAAGGCTAAGTACTTCAACTCTACTCAACCCTCTAAAAAGCTCTTCAAGAAGAATTTAGGTCTATATTTCATTATCACTCAAGTCAGCTCCCTTTTCTTCATGCTTCAACTCCCTGATTCCATGAAGTCCATTCATCTAGTCTTCCATGTTTCCCAGCTAGAACCTGCAGTCCCGAATACAATCCCCAATTGTGTCCAACCTCCCCCTCCTCCGGTGGAAGTTGATGGCAAATCTGAGTATAAGATCTTCACGATTCTTGACTTCAAGATCAACCACAGAAGAAAGCATTGCAGAATCCTATATCTAGTCCAGCTATAAAGAAACCAATGAAGAAACATCCTGATTACTGGCAACAGAACTAGATCACACTTCTGAGCTAGTCACAGATTTCCATGTCCAGTATCCAGATAAGCCTGGTTCTCATATCTCTTGATCCATTTCCCTACTTAGATTTCCTTTAACTCAGTTTCTCTCATAGTACTCCAATCTGATTTCTTTGACACAGTATATGTTCCCATTCACTCCATTTCATTTCCTCTCATCTCTGAAAATAATGACTTCATTATGTACAGAAAAAGAAAAAAGACAAACAAATTACTTTATACTACTATACAAGAGTTCTGGCCTTAATGGCCACCTATCTCCTTATCTGTACCCTCCTCCTCCGCATCGGTGTTGTCACTGGTCCTCTTAGCTCCAGTGTTCCTCTCCACAGCCTCCTATGCCTTCACTGCTAACCTGGTCAGCTCTGCCAACCTCACTTCAAAATTGTCCTCTGACAGGGTAAGAGACTGCCAGTCCTCTACATCCCATTGGTTGAGGCACATTTTGATGGCCTTCCACTGGATGGCAATCAGTGACAAAATCACCTTTTGCACCTCCAGGAGCACCACCATTTGCTCTGCTGCCCTCCTTTCATCCTGGCATCAGGCCTCCACCATCTTCCAAAGAAGTGCAGTCAACACCAACTCCTCCATTACCCCCTGATGTGCCCCCAATGGTCTGGCCACCAGCCTGTCATCCTCTGCATTGGTTCGTGCTTTCTTCTTTGGCCTTGGCACACTGTCGTATAATTTGCACTTCTTTGGCACTGGAACCTCCACTATCTCCACCTCATTATTGTCTTCCTCAGATGTGAAATCTGGTTGCTTGCACCACATCTTGATTGCAGTGCATGTGGCACATGACATGGCCTTCCTTCCTTGGAACGGCACACACTCGATGTTCTTGACAATACATTGGCAGCATGTATCCTCTGGTTGCTCCACTGGCAACTCAACCATCCTCACCTTGCCCTTGGCTTTCTGCCTGGGTTTAGTCCGGGCAGGAGCCAGACCCCTTTGCTTCTGCACTGAGTTATCAGCCCTGCTTTGAGATGTCTGAAATGACTTACCTTGGCATCTTCCTTTGCCCACTCCCTTACTTGCTCCTTCTCCCTCTTCCTCTGCTCAGCCTCCTTGGCCTCATGCTTTGCTTTTGCAGTGTTCTCCACCTTCCTCCAATCATCCTCCTCATATTGCCTCTTCT
>JBBPMF010000598.1:0-22097 GCA_038090175.1 Austroboletus eburneus | reverse complement strand
AGTTCTAGGACACAACTGGCTTACCCACTTCAATCCATTGATTGACTGGGTTACAAGCAGTATCTCTTTCCGTTCTACTCAACAGTCCAGTCCGGCACCCCCGAGCTCACCCTCGATGCCTAAGGTTTCACCACCTCCAGTTGTCCCTCCCACCTCCGATACACCGAGATTCTCTGACTGCAAGGCACCACCGATCGCACTCATCAATGCTCTGGCATTCGCGTTGGCTTGTTGCGTACAAGGTTCTGTTCAATTTAGCCTGCAGCTTTGTCCTCAGGAAGGTCATCTCCGAGCCTCAGCAACCCAGCCTCCTGAAGAAATCAATCTCTCCGGAGTTCCTCCGGACTATCACGACTTCTCCGACGTGTTCAGTAAGTGGTGAGCTGACACTCTTGCCCCTCACTGAGAACACAATTTGAAGATCGATTTTGAAGAAGGTACCTCGCCTCCTCTCAGTACCACCTACTCCCTCTCCCAGTCTGAGTTAGAGTCCCTCCGTGCCTTCCTTGATGAACACCTCTCCATCGGTTTCATCTGACCTTCTTCCTTCACTCACGCAGCTCCGGTCCTCTTTGTCCGCAAGAAGGATGGTTCCCTCCATCTTTGCATTGACTTCAGAGGCCTGAACAAGATTACAAAGAAAGACTGCTATCCACTCCCCCGCATTTCCGACCTTCTCGATACCCCGAGCCACGCTAAAATCTACTTCAAGATTGACCTCCGGCATGCGTATCACCTGGTCCACATCGCCGAGGGTGATGAATGGAAAACAGCCTTCCATACCCGATACGGCTCATATGAATGGTTAGTTATGCCATTCGGTCTTATGAATGCCCCAGCGGCATTCCAACAGTTTGTTAATACCATCTTCGCTAATCTGCTTGACGTCTGTGTGATCGTCTACCTTGACAATATCCTTGTTTTCTCCGAAGACATGTCCTCTCACAAAGAGCATGTCAAGGAAGTTCTCCGCCATCTCCGGAAGCATGGCCTCTATGCAAAACCAAGGTTCAGTCGATGCTCAACTGGCCTGAGCCTCGGAAAGTCAAGGATGTTCAATCATTCTTGAGCTTTGCCAACTTCTACAGACGTTTCATTCACAACTACTCTGATATCGTCATTCTCCTTACTCACCTTACCCACAAAGGAGTTCCTTGGCAATTCACCAACACTTGTCGCTCCACCTTTAACACTCTGAAAACTGCTTTTACCTCTGCTCCTATCCTTACTCACTGGACTCTGGATGCTCCTATCATTGTCGAGACTGACGCCTCTGACTATGCCATCGCTGGCATTCTCTCCATCAAATGTCCAGATGACGAGGTACGGCCAGTGGCCTATTACTCCCACACAATGACGTCCCCAGAGTTGAATTACAATACCCATGATAAGGAGCTTTTGGCAATTCATGAAGCGTTCCGATCCTGGTGTCATTACCTTGAAGGTTCTGGTACCCCCATTGATGTGGTCACCGATCACAAGAATCTCGAGTATTTCGCCACAACTAAACTCCTCACCCGGCGGCAAGCCCGTTGATCCGAATATCTGTTGCAGTTCAACATGGTGGTCCGGTTCCGCCCCGGCCGCCTCAGCGAGAAGCCCGATGCCCTCACTAGACGCTGGGACATCTATCCCAAAGAGGGGGATAAGGACTATGCTCGTGTAAACCCGCACAACTTCCGACCGGTATTTATCCAAGAGCAACTCGCTGCATCTCTACGAGCTACCTACCTTGCTTACCTGGTCCTCTGGGCTAGCACCCTCTTTGATCTTGAAAAGCTCAACAGCGACATCCTCACCGGTCTCCCTTCGGATCTGCTAGCTGCTATCCACCTCTTCCCTTTGGATCATTCATCCGATTCTACCCCTTTCTGCTGGACCATGGACGCTGATGGCTTCCTCCGTCTCAATGGTCGCATATACGTCTCTGACATCGATGACCTCTGGCTTCGCGTCCTCTGGTTTAAGCATGACCACCCCATCTCCAGCCATTTTGGGCAAAATCGTACCTTGGAACTAATCCGTCACGAATACACTTGGCCAGGCATCCAGACATTTGTCAAGGAGTACGTCGCTTCTTGTACAGCCTGTGCCCGCACAAAGGTTCCTCGTCACAAGCCCTATGGTCTTCTCAAACAGCTCCTGATCCCCAAGAAACCATGGAATTCAATCTCCATGGATTTCATCGAGCAACTCCCAACCTCCTCCGGACATACAGCCATCCTAGTCGTAGTCGACCGCCTATCCAAACAATGTATCTTCATTCCGACTGACGACAAGATAACATCTCCGGAGTTGGCCAAGCTCTTCCTCCTCCACGTCTTCTCCAAGCATGGAGTACCCTCTCACATCACCTCCGATCGAGGCTCCGAATTCGTCTCCCACTTCTTCCGATCTCTAGGCAAAGCACTTGACATCAAGCTCCACTTCACTTCCGGATATCATCCAGAGGGTGACGGACAGACCGAGCGAATGAACCAGACATTGGAACAATACCTTCGGATCTACTGCAACTACCAACAAGACAACTGGTCCGAACTCCTGCCCCTCGCGGAGTTCGCCTATAACAATGCTCCGAACGCTTCCACCGGTGTCTCTCCCTTCTTCGCCAACAAGGGTTATCATCCAAACATCTCCGTCCACCCTGAACGTGATTTGACGTCTGCTCGCGCCAGAGAATATTCGGTAGATCTTGATTCTCTCCATGAATTCCTACGCGAAGAGATAGCCGCAGCCCAACAGCGATACCAAGGATCGGCCGACGCCAAGCGGACTCCTCCTCCGGACTTCAAAGTCGGAGATCAGGTTTTCGTTAAGGCTAAGTACTTCAATTCTACTCGACCATCTAAAAAGCTCTCCGAGAAGAATCTAGGTCCATATCCCATCATTGCCCAAGCCGGTTCCCTCTCTTTCACCCTACGACTACCCGACTCTATGAAGGCCGTACATCCGGTCTTTCACGTCTCTCAACTAGAACCTGCGTTTCCAAACACCATTCCAAATCGCGTTCAACCTCCGCCACCTCCGGTAGAAGTTGACGGCGAACCCGAGTACGAGATCGCTGAGATCCTCGACTCCAAAATGGACCGCAGACGAAAGAATTGCAAAATCCTGTATTTAGTCCGGTGGTCCGGCTATGAAGGTACCGACGAAGAAACATCCTGGTTGTTAGCGACAGAACTCGACCATGCGTCGGAACTAGTCTCCGACTTCCATTCCCGGTATCCAGATAAGCCCGGTCCTCATATTCCTTGATCCGTTCTCTTTACTCAGATTTTTTAAACTCATAAACTTTTCTGACGATACTCCGATGTTTTCATTATACTCACTCCGATCTCCGTTTCTTTAAACTTACATTTACAAAAGAAAAAAGAAAAACAAACAAAAATACGCTACTGTACATTACAAAAAGGACGACGGTGGCCTACTGCCCCCCCATCTCCACGTCCTTCTCTCCTTCTCCGTCTATGTCGGCTTCCGCGCCGGTTTCCTCCGCCTCCGTTTCCTTCTCTTTTTCCTTCTCTTTCTCCTTACCCCTCCCAGCCGCCTCCGCCGCTTCTTCCGCTAGCGACCTCAGCTCCTCCGGCTCTGGCGTCCCCACCTCCGACCCACTCGCATCCCGCTCCCGGTCTTCCCGCTCCCACCGCTCTCGGTCCTCCCGTTCCCACCGCTCCAGCTGAGTAGCAACCAGCTCCTGCTGGCTCGCAACCAGGAGGGCGATCGCCTCCTTGATGTCGCGGAGGGCCGCGTTCTGGTCGGCAAGCCTCCGGGACTGCTGCCGGGTCGCCGACGCAAGCTCCAGGATGGAGTCTCGCTGACCCGAAGGACCGGCGACCGGGCTCGCCTCCGTGTCCGTCCTCGTCTTCTTCCTCGGTGGCACCCCCACATACTCCCTCTTCCTCTTCGGCGCCACCATCTCCACCACCTCCTCATCGTCGTCGTCGTCTTCGTCATCTCCGGTCGGAGTCGGCCCCGGGCGTTCGCAACGCATCTTGATTGCGGCGCACGCCACACAGGACGTCGCCTTCTTCCCCGGCGCCGGCGTGCACTGATTGTTCAGCCGGATGCACCTTTTGCATGCGTCCTCCGGCTGCTCGACTTTCTCGTCCGCCGCCCTCGCCTTCCCCTTGCCTTTTGGACGGGGTTTGGGTCGGGCCGGTGCCTGCCCCTGCTCCGTGTCAACAAACCTCCGGTGTTGGCGATAGCCACTTACCTCCGGTGCCTTGGAGCGTTGCTGCGCTGCAACCTCCTCGGCCCTCCTCTTGGCTACCTCTTCCTCCTTCCTTAGGCGCTCGGCCTCCTCCGCTTCGCGCCTCGCTTTCTCCTCCGCCTCCTTCTTCTTCCGCTCCTCCTCCTGACGACGCCGCTCCTCCTCCTCTCGCTTCCTCTTTTTCTCAGTCGCCCGCCGGCGGCGCTCCTGGTGTTTCGCCAAGGCCAAGGCCTCGTCGTCGTCGTCGTTCTCTTGGAGCCGGTCGTCGGACCAGGAGGCGATGTCGGGGTAAGGGATTGCAGGAATAGTTGTAGTGGTCGAAGACATGATAGTGGTTTGAAGAAAAGAAGTGAAGCCGAGTTCCCCGCCTTATATATCCAATCCGAACCCCGATCCCACCTCGCTTAGCCCTCCACCACTCTGCTTTGACCACCCCGGTCAATTCACATTGTCACGACTCCGCAGATGGTTCCCACGGCCTTCAGGGGTTCAGGCCTAAGAGGGGGATACTGTCATATCCCACATTTCGACCAAGTCCCCTCCGGCCATCTCCGAGGCTTTACGGCCGCCTCCGGTGATCTAACTCCGGAGTTGAAGCATTCCATCGCTAAGTCATCCCGGTCTCTCGTCCGTTCCTCCGTATCCGATCCTATGCTCTTTCCCTGTACGTTATACTTACGTTACCTTCTTATACTTCCTTGTTCGCTATTTAGTTAGCCTCCATTCTATACTGTTGTGCTCGGACAAGGAAGCACAGCCCCGGCTGTGCGACTTGCCGGCACAGTAGCAGTTCCTTTGTATTCTCCGCACGACCCTAGCCTTTCCTTCTTCGGAACTCCGACCTCTGTATATAAACCCATGTACCCTTAGCTTAGACCTTAGTTCGAATATTGATTTAATCACCTGCTTTACTCCTCCGCCATTGATCTCGCATCGGCGTTCTCTCGCCTGAGTCTAGACGACTCGCCTCCGACCCTCCGACCCTCCGGCTTCCGTCCCTCTCATAAATTAGCGACAGCGGACTCAAACAAGGGCGCACCACATAAGGTGAAGCCGAAGTCGCTTTCCAAACCGTACACCTCTGGCGTTCCGGAGATTCGTACCCGGACCTCTGTGGGACCGGATTTAACAGTGGCAGCAGAGATGGTGATGCAGGAGTTTGTCAAGAAGTGACAATACATGAGGGCAAAGTGGGAGTGGGGTTCCATGTGAGCATCAAGCGCCATGGAAAGACTGGAATTGCAGAGTGATGGAGGTGGCGAGTTCATTGTCAAGGGGAGTGGAGTGATTAAGCAGGGAAGCAGGGGATATCAATAGTGGGAGGCAAGTGGGGTGGTTGGAGATTCATTGGGCAAGAAGGATAGGTATGGAAGTGGGGATAAGGGGTTCAGGATGGGTCCAGCTAAAGCTGGGCCATGTAGAGGATATGCTGATGCACACAGAGAAGTGGAGGTGACTTAGTGAGAATTTGGAATATAACAATATCCCTCTCTTAGGCCTGAACCCCTGAAGGCCAAAGCAATGGCTAGGTCCGTCCATGTGATAAGTAAAATTGTGATGGGGTGGATAAGTGACATGAGGGTGTATGCAGAGTGGATGGCAAAGCGTCATCTAAGTGGTTGTGGAGCGGAGTCAGAAATTGCTGAAGAGGGCCATACAAGGCAGGGGTTGTGTGCTTTGACTCGTTAACTTTCCACCCATGTCTGCTACACTCACCAACATCACTGACATCTGCATGTGGGTTGACGCATGTCTCACAGAGGATGACGATGAGGTGTTTGAGGTGAAGGCAGCAGAGTGGCGATGACGCATGAAGGCGTGGAAGGAAGAGGAGTGCCAATGGGTGGAAGAGGAGGTGCAAAAGTGTCAGAAGGAGGAAGAGTGGCTGTGGCATGAGGCAGAAGAGGCTGAGCATCACAAACATGAGGAGGAGGAAGCTGCGAGGTATCACATGGAGAAGATCACAGCAGAGCAGTGCGTGAAGGAAAAGGTGGCGGAGGCCACCAACGCAGATGCAGGGGTGAGTACACCAATGCAGAGTCAGAGAAGAGTGCTAACCACCCAGCAGGACAAACAGACACCACCACTCGGCCCACTCAAGCCCTGCCAAAAGGGCAAGGGCAAGGAGAAGGCGGCTGAGCCACAGATCGACCACACACTGCATGTGTGCTACTGGTGCCACCACCTCAACATTGAGTGCATGCTGGTGCCAGGAAGGAAAGTGTTGTCGTGTGCAGTGTGCATCTGCATCAAGCAGCGATGTGAGTGGCTGATGGACAAAGATGATGAAGTCAAAGTCATGGAAAAGCCAGCGCTGAGGAAGTGGAAGGCAGGCCCGGAGGCAATGGGATTGAAGAAGAAGGCGAGAATGGAGATGGAGGATGAGCAGCTCACAGACGGGCCATGGACAGAGCTTGCCAGCACAATGATGAAAGTCACCAAGGCTGTCTGCAACTTGGTGCAGGCCCAGCATCAAGATACACGGAAGAGGGAAGAAGAGGTGGGCTGGCATGTGAATTGCATGGAAGCCCAATGACTTTAGCTCTATGATATGGTCATCACCCTCTGGAACCTTGGGAAGGAGGGGCACACATCAGCCCAAAGGATGGTGCAGTTGCACAAGGTGTTGAAAGCAACACAGGTGGAAGTGGGGGATGCGGTGGAGTCAGAGGACGAGGTGGAAGAGAAAATGGAGAATAAGAAGACGGAGAAGAGTGGCACCGGAGATGAAGCAGATGCCGAAGGAGAGGACATAGAGATGGGCAGGCAATAAGGCCCTAAGGACATTGTACTTGTAGTTTTCTTTTTTTGTTTTTATAATGTTTTCTTTTCTTTTCTTTTTCTAATGTAATATGATCAATGAAATTGAGACAGAGTGAAATGGAAAAGGGAAATATAGCAGAGGTCTTATACAGAGATATTGTTGGAACTAACTAAACAGAGGAAACTGAGATGGAGAGAAATCTATGTAAGCGGAGGAAAACGGAATTAAGGTACATATATGAGAACCAGACTTATCTGGATACTAGAGATGGAACTCTGCAACAAGTTCTGATATGTGATCTAATTTCACCATGAGTAACCAGAAGGTTTCTTCATCAGTACCTTCATAGCTGGACCAATGGACTAGGTAGAGGATTTTGCAAGTCTTTCGCCGATGGTCTAACTTGGAGTTGAGGATCTTGAAGATCTTGTACTTGAGTTTGCTGTCAACCTCAACCGGAGGAGGTGGAGGTTGAACACGATTGGGGATGCTGTTGGGGATCAAAGGTTCAAGTTGCAGGACATGGAAGACCAGGTGAACAGACTTCATAGAGTCGGGAAGGTGGAGCATGAGGGAGACAGAGCCAGCTTGCATAATGATTGGATATGGACCTAAATTCTTCTTGGAGAGCTTTTTAGACAGACAAGTGGAATTGAAATACTTTGCTTTGATGAAGACCTGATCGCCGACTTTAAAGTCAGGGGCCAGAGATCACTTTGCGTCAGCAGGTCCTAGGTATTATTTCTGTGCTGCAGCTATTTCTTCACAGAGGAGTTCATGGAGTGAGTTGAGGTCAATTGAATATTCTCTGGCACAGGCAGAGGTGAGATTGTGTTTGGGGTAGATGGAGATGTTTGGGTGGTAACCCTTGTTAGTAAAGAATGGGGAGATGCCAGTAGTTGCATTCAGAGCATTGTTGTAGGCGAACTCCGCAAGGGGTAGGAGTTCAGCCCAGTTATCCTGCTGATAGTTGCAATAAATGCAGAGGTACTATTCCAGCATCTGGTTCATCCGCTCAGTCAGTCTGTCACCCTCAGGGTGATACCCAGAGGTAAAGTAAAGGTGAATATCAAGCACTTTGCCAAGAGAATGGAAGAAATGAGATACGAACTTGGAACCTCGGTCGGAGGTGATGTGGGATGGAACTCAGTGCTTTGAGAACATATGGAGTAGGAATAGCTTGGCCAACTCTGGGGAAGTCACCTTGTCATCCATTGGAATGAATATACATTGCTTGGAAAGGCGGTCCACAATGACAAGGATGGCAGTATAAGCGGAGGAGCCTGGGAGTTGCTCAATGAAATCCATAGATATGGAATTCCATGGCTTCTTGGAAATGGGGAACTGTTTAAGAAGCCCATAGTGCTTGTGCCTTGGAACTTTCATGCAAGTGCAGGCGGTACAAGAGGATACATACTCTTTGACGAATGTACAGATGCCTGACCAGGTGTATTCATGGCAGATTAGTTCCAGAGTATGGTTTTGACTGAAATGACTGGAGAGGGGATGATTGTGCTTGAAACAGAGAATGCGGAGATGGAGGTCATCGATGTCGGGCACATACATGCAGTCATTGAGATGGAGGTAACCATCTGTGTTTACAGTCCAGTGGGAAGCAGAAAGAGTGTCAGAAATGGGGTCGGAGAAAGGCTCAGGAGATCTGGTCATATGGATTGTGACAAGAGGATCAGATGGGAGAGCAGAGAGGATATCACTGTGAAGTTTCTTGAGGTTGAAGAGTGTACTTGTGCAAAGGATGGGGAATGCAAGGTATGTAGCTCGTAGGGATGCAGCAAGTTGCTCTTGGGTGAAAATGGGGCAGAAATTGTGCAGATTGACTTGGGCATAGTCCTTATCCCTCTTTTTGGAATAGACATCCCAGCATTGAGTGAGGGCATCAGATTTAGTGCCAAGTCGGCTGGGGCAGAAATGGACGATCATGTTGAACTGGGAGAGGAACTTTGATCAGCGGGCTTGCCAGTGGGTCAGAAGTTTAGTGGTGGCGAAGTACTCCAGGTTTTTATGGTCAGTGACCACATCAACTGGAGTTGTGGAGCCTTCAAGGTAATGTCACCAGGTGCAGAATGCTTTGTGAATAGCTAATAGCTCCTTGTCATGAGTGTCATAGTTGAGCTCCGGAGAGGTCAACATCCGAGAGTAGTAGGTGACAGGATGGACTTCTGCATCAGGGCACTTCATGGAAAGAATACCTGTGATAGTGTAGTCAGAGGTGTCAGTTTCTACAATAATTGGAGTGTCAGGAGCCCAATGGATAAGAATAGGAGTGGAAGTGAAAGTGAAAGTGGCTTTCAGTGCCTGGAAAGTGGAGCAACAGGCATCTGTGAATTGCCAAGGGACACCCTTGCGGATGAGGCGGGTAAGCGGAATGTCAATCTTGGAGTAATTATGTATAAACCATCTATAGAAATTAGCAAATCCAAGGAAGGATTGGACATTCTTGACCTTCCGAGGTTCAGGCCAGTCGAGGATCAACTGCACCTTATCCAGGGACATGGTGAGGCCAGATGGAGACATCTGATAACCTAGATATTCTGTGGAGTCCATGTGGAACTTGCACTTCTTGAGTTTTGCATAAAGTCTGTGTTTGCGGAGATGGAGGAGAACTTCCTTGACATGCTCCTTATGGGAGGCCATGTCTTCAGAGAAGATAAGAATGTCATCAATATACACAATGACTCTGACATCCAAAAGATCAGCAAAGATAGTGTTTACAAACCACTGGAACACTGCCAGGATGTTTATAAGATTGAACAGCATGACAAGCCATTCATAAGAACCATACTGCATGCAGAAGGCAGTCTTCCATTTGTCACCCTCAGTGCTTGGCACAGCTTGGGGCATCAAGGAGGTTGGAGATGGGGGGAAGTGGGTAGCAGTCTTTTTTGGTGATCTTGTTAAGTCCTCAAAAGTCAATGCAAAAATGGAGGGAACCATCCTTCTTGTGGACAAAGAGGACCAGAGTGGCATGTGCAGGGGAAGAGGGTTGAATAAATCCTATGGAGAGGTGCTCATCTAAGAAGGTGTGAAGAGACTCAAGCTCAGATGGGAAGAGTGAGTAGGTGGTGCTGAGTGAAGAAGAGGTACCTTCTTTGAAATCGATTTTGAGATCGTGTTTATAGTGAGGGGGTAGAGTATCTGCCCATCGTTTGCTGAATATGTCAGAGAACTCATGATATTCTGACAGAACACCAGAGAGATTAATCTGTTTGGGAGGTTCAGTGGAACCTTGTAGGTGACAGGTCAGCACGAATGCGGGAGCATTAATGAGAGCGATGGGTGGAGCCTTGCAGTCAGAGAAACACAGTGGATCTGGGGAGGGGACAACCAGAGGCAGAGATGCCATAGGAGTCAAGGGTGAGCTCGGAAGTGCAGGACTGGGCTGTAGAATAGAGCAGAAAGAGATACTGCTTGTGACCTAGTCAATCAACAAATTGTAGTGGGTAAGCCAGTTGTGTCCAAGGACCAAAGCGCAGGAGCCATCCAGTGGGGTGATGTAGAATGTCATTGGGGTGATGTCACTGGTTTTGAAGAGGACAGAGAGGTTGATAGCTTGAGTGATGGTGGAATTTGACGTGCCATCGAAGAGATGGAGCATAAGTGAAGGGACAGTGTAGGTGGAAAGATTGTTCTTATTCACAAAAGCAGTGTCTATAAAACAGTTGGAGGAGCCAGAGTCTACTAACATGGGGAAAGGACAGAGATTATCAGGACTTCTAGAAAGGCCCTTAGGTTGCCCTAAAAGATAAGTGAAATAAAGAATCCTGACAGAGATCATATGATACAAGAGAGATGAAGGGCATGAGGAATCAGGGATCTGAGAGAGTGGATGTGTTGAGATGGAGTTCCTTGATTGCACATTCAGAGTCAATGCAACCATCTGGCTGTACAGAGCCATGAAGGTAGACGCTCTATTTTTTCACCTTGAAGGAGGCTTCCGATTTAGCTTCTGGGGTTGTCTTGGCAGCACACACCTTGGATGCCTTTGAAGTCAACCACAGGCAATCCTTAGCTATGGGCCACTTTGACCACAGAACATGCATACTTTGTTATCAAAGTGGCATTTTCGTTCGGCAGCAGTCAGCTTGCCATCTTTGCTGAGCTTTGAAGAGAGGTCAGGCTTAGAAGGAGAGTTGGAGGTACCAGAGGTACCAGAAGTGGGGGAAGTGATGGTGGACTTCCCCTTGGAGCTGTTGCTCTTTGAGCTGCCAGATTTGTTGTTGGACTTAGTATCAGATTTGGCATTGGAGGATTTGTTACCAGATGGCTTCTGCTGGCAGTTAATCTTGGACTTATGCTCCCAATAATGCACATCGATTGATTGCGTGAGATGACAGAGTGTGGCAAGCATTGCAGGCTTGCCAACGCAGGAGATTTCATCCTTGATCCTGTCTGGAAGGCCATTGTAGAAATAGTGACAAAGAGCACCTTCTCTGTAGCCATGGACTTGCAAAGTGATCCCATTGAACTCCACAATGTACTTGTTAATATGCTGCATGTCCTTCATTGTGAGGTTGTTGAACTGATGCTTGGCACCTCTGATGGGATTGTGAGGATTGAAATTGGTCTGCAACTTGATGACGAAGTTCCTGTAATGGTCCATCCAGTGAAGATGGAATTGAGGGTCCTCTGCATTGAGGAGGTCTGGTTCAAACCATTCTAGAGCTGTGCCCTTGAGGTAAGACTGCGCAAATGTGACTTTGGTGCAGTCCATTCTAAAGGCCCTAGGCTGGTCTTGGAAGTTCAGCTCGTGCTGAACCAGGAACATATGGAGTTTCCAAGGCTCCATGCTGTCAAACTGGTCAGGCTTGCAAACCTTGGTCCACTGGCTTCTGGACTCAGCAGGATGGCAATTGGCACATGACAGTCTGTCAGTCAAATTGGTGAGTGCATCCTGTGGGACTGGAACATTTTTGTCTTCATCATTGTTGTGCCCATTGCCAGGGTCAGGGTCATTGCCAGGTTCTGGGGGACCACCAGTGGAATAGTCATCATCATTGTCTTCTGGCAGGTTAAATTCATCTGGGTTAAACCTGTTGGAATCATGATCTGAAGATCCATCATCATGTGGAGGAGGATGATGGCACAGTGATGTGTGGAAACTGCCAGGTAGGGGCTGTTCAGTGCGGGAGCTGTCTGTTTTGTTGCCTTTATCAGTGACTTCTTCGATGCAAGCGCCTAGGGTTGGAGATCTCAGTTGGTGTGGTGCCTGCAATGCAGAAGCAAAAGTCTGACAGGCAGAGAAACTACAGAACTCATCGATGACAGCTGGTCCACAATGTGAACTAGCAAAAAATGATAACAGATGGTATAGTGGGGGAGTGGCCAAAGTGTGCTTGTTGTCAGAGGCCTGGTGCATTCATGATCGGGATCAAGTCTGCATGATATGTGTGGCCATGGGTGATTGTCAATTGTTGGAGGGAAGGGATGAGAACTCGGACAAGTGTGAGTTCAAATATACTATTAAGTGCAGGTCCATTGGGGTCTGGGCAGTGAACTCTGGAGTGCCAGAGTTGGTCAGAGGGGATAGAGACTTTGGCTTCACCTTATGTGGTGTGCCCTTGTCCAGTTCCATTGTCCCTAATTTATGAGTGGAGCGGAGGTATGGAGTGACCAGAGGTCAGAGGAGAGTCATCAAGACTCAAGCAAGAGAACTTGTTGACAAGCTCAATGATGGAGGAGAGACAGGGGACAGAACTAAGTTGATATTCGAACTAAAGAGCTAAGACATTTTACAGCAGATTTATATATGGAGGTCAAAGTCCAAATGTAGTAAAGTCAGGGTCAGAGAGTCAGAGGAAACTAAGTACTGCTGCTGTGCTGGTCAGTTGCACAGCCGGAGCTGTGCACCTTACCCTGAGCACCACAGTGATGGAATGGAGACTAAACTATGAAGAGAACAAAGGGAAATGTAACATAACATACATGAGTGCAAGAAGTAAAGTGGATATGGAAGAGCGAAGGACAGAGGAGCAGAAGAGTGGAGATGATGCACATGGAGGAGCAGAGGGGACTTAGCAAGATTTTGGGATATGACACAATGCTGGCTTTTATATGCATGCAAAGCTTCAACTGCCATTTCCATGACATGAACACCAACCACCACATGCTTGCTTTATACCTTTATCCAATGTGTGAAAAGCTTGCAATGTCACAAATTTCTATTGATTGCAACTTCAAATTAATGCTTACAACAGCCCTATCAATTGCACAACAATGGTGATGGAGTGAAGCCAAAGCAAAATCTCTTCTTCATGACCTGAAGGTGGTTTGTCAATAAGGGGAATGCTCATGTGTCCAGAAGGAGCAAAGTCTTTAGGAAACAGGCTTCAATAACATTTTTAGGAAAGCCCCCCACTTGAATCATCAGGGAATGACAAGAAGATAGAGCACTTGCTTGTAACATTAACATTAACCTCTTCTAAGTGTTGAAGACCCTTTTCAACTCCTAAAATCTCCTTCAGCAGAGTCCTCATCATTGAAGTCTTCTGGGTTAAATCATTCTGAAGAGGAATGTCTGAGCCCATTGCAAGAGGTGTATTGGTTCAAGGAATATTCCTGCTGGATATGTCCAGGGGTTTTCTTGTTGCAGAAGGGGCACTGGTAGATGGGGTAGTTGGGGCAGAGGTGTTGGACACTTCCACATTGGAAGCATGTGAGTCAGTTGGACTTCCTGGATTGACAAGTTGATCCTGGAGTGGTTCTAGGGGGTATGGGTAAGGGGTTGTGCAATGCTAGATGGAGGATGAGGCCAATTGCCATCATTTTATGGGAAAGTCTTAGAGATTTCTGGAGCATTCATACAGTAGATTTCAAGAACCTCCCAGCTGTTGACTAAGTTTGGTTCTGGTTACCATGTGTCATCACTGGAGCCATATCCCTTCCATTGGATGTAGAATTGATGGACTCCCTTTTTTCCCCTATGAGCAATGATCTTATCAATTTCCCACTTCTTTTCTCCATTTCCCAATTCTGAAGGAGGCTGACTATTACAAGCGAGTGCACTTTGTTGTCATTCCCTAATGATCCAAGCAAGGGGCTTCCCTGGAAATGTTACTAAAGTCTGTTTCCTGAAAACTTTGCCCCTTCCAGCCACTTATCTATTTCTATTATCAATAAACCATGCAATTTGATCTTCCCTTCATATTTAGATAGATTTCACATGTTTGTATCACTTTTGGACATGGACCTCTGCTCTCCTGATCTCTTCTCCTTATGGAGATCTAGTTTACCCCTATTTTCATTGACTTCATGAGGCCCCAGTTTGATACCATGTGTTTCCAGTTACCATTCCTTATTCAGAGATAACCTGGGACCTACAAATACTTTGTAGTTGCTCCTGTATTCTCCAGCTAGATCTGCACATTTATATATAGTGTCTAGTCTCTTCCTGCCTGAGTCTGGAGTCTCAGCAGTGACCCTTGGATCTTTATAGGACTTAGTATCACCTTGAGAACACTCTGAGAGATTGGACATTATGCATGTGTAACAAAAGATCTAGCTTATCTCATACCTCTGCTACCACATAGCAAGGAACCCCCACTGTCTGCTCAACATTTCATACAGATACAGGAATGACCCTCAGGACAAGGGCTCTGGCAAAGAAGATCAAAGAGAACATTGAAGATTAGAAAATGTCTCTGACATTCTTAGAAGGAATCAACTACACTTCTACCCCAATTCTCTTTCTAACTCAGAATCCTCCAACATGGCAGAATTGAAAGCAGGACTCCCAGAAGAGTTCTTTGAAGAAGCCTCTGATGCCAAATACTGGTTCAGAGCCATGGATGCATACTTGATAATGAACAAGGACAAGTATCCCAATTTAAAGAAGATCTACACCACCCTCAACAGGACATCAAAAGGGTAAGGAAAGCAGTTTGCTGAAATTGCATATGAAATCTTCAACAGTGACACTATTGCCTTTGACAAAGCCATCTTGTTTGAGTTCAAAAAAAATCTCTAGAAATCTTCTCAGACAAATAGAGTGCTACAGACTCCAGAAGAAAAGAGTCTCAAGTCTCTTAATAAATATAACACCAACTTCTGACTTTTCATTTCCAAATCAGGAAACATGGATTAAAATGCCCTGATTGAATGTTAGATGAAAGGATTAGATCTGGATTTTAGAGAATAAATCATTGAAATAGAAAAGGAGCTAGAATCATGAAAGAAATGGTTAGAGAAAGCTGTAGCCATTGTCTGACAATGTTACAATTTGTTAAGCCCCTTTTACTTTTCCATCTTTACTTATCATTGTACACCAAAGAACTTTGACTCTTGCTGTTCAACCCCTGCTTGGATCTTTCTTTTCTTTATCATTTCTTTACTGCTTACTTATTTAGCATGATTCATCTGCAGTTGTATTACCAACATTTGTCTAATGCCACCACATCCATTCAAAGTAACTCCAGCTTCTTTGTGATTCCATCACTTTCTATTGCTGACTCACTTTCTTCCTTTACCTACTCTTAACCAGTTGGCTTGCATATATAAATCCTCAATACTCGTGTATTTACTATCTTTGATCTCCTGCAATCTATCTAGTATCTTGGTTGTTCTGAGTTTCTCAGTCCTCAACCTTCTGTTGAGTGGATGCTTCCCCTCAAATCCTTTAATCCATCACTAGTCTTGCAACATCCCAGAACCTCTGTTAAGAAAGACCCTTGTTAGACTCCCCTTGATCCTGTTGTCTCTGACAGTTTCAAGACCCCTTCAATCCCATTACCTTTGATGGTCCTCAGAATTCCTCAATCCTGTTGTCTTCAACAGTCTCTCAAAATCTCTGTCAAGGATTCCCTTTGTCAGACCCCCTCAATCCCTGTCTGCTATATAGCAACAATAAGCCCTGAAATCTTTGCAGGCCACACTACAACTATGTTGAGCATAACAGACAACAAGACTGGATTAAGGATATCTGAAAGGGAAGGATAGAATCTGAAAGAACTGAATGGGATCCTCATGCAATGAACATGAACATCTTGCAGTTCACCTCTTTAGGAAAATGGATGCTCTCTCCTACTGAAAGAGCTCATCACATCAGAGAAAACAGATGCTTCATCTATCACAAAGTAGGGTATTTCACCTGAAACCACCCAAAAAGAGGAGCCCCTCCCCCTCCTCCCCACCCCCCTTGCAACCCAGCTGAGTACAAACTCTTGAAACTCAGAAAGGGCCAATTGACAAATATATAAAGTAGCTAGGTGAGAAACAGATCAATGAAAAGGAGATACTGAGAGTACTCTAGGAGTGCTTCAAAGAATCTAATGACAAGGAGATGATTTCAAAGATAGAACTAAGGATAAAGAATTTGTGGATTTTTAAAGAGGGGACAGAAAGTGGCTATCTGCTTCCCTAACCTTTCTTCTGTACTTATATCAAGTGATCCAAAATCAATACTTGTTCCTATTTCACTTGAAAGACCCAGAAGAACCATTGCCAAAATCACTGCATTAATAGACTGTGAAGCAACAGGATCCTTTATCAATCTGGACTTTGCATGATGATACTTCTTATCAATGAAGCACATAGAAAGGCTTATTAGAGCCATCAATGCTGATGGAACTGCCAACCAGGCCAGACTCATAAGATTTTGTATAATACTCATGTTCCACATTGGAGACATTACAAAAACACAGAAGTTCCACCTTTTTCCTGCAAGCAAAGAAAATGTCATTTTAAAAATGATCTGGCTCAGGGAACAAAACCCCAATATCAACTGGACAACTGGAAAAGTAACTCTTTCAATCCCAAGTTAAAGCCAGAAATCCACCCTGAAGGAGAAAGATAAAGATGAATGAAAATATCTCATCAGATATCTCTGAAAAGACCTAGACTTTGAATTTCATGCCGCATACTGTGAATGATATGAGATTATAGAGGAATACATCCTCAAAACCACACTTTCTATCAAGCTTAAAATGAAAAGAAAGAAAGAGAAGAAAGAACTACTTCCTGAATATTAGGAGTTCAAAACATGTTCAAAGAAAATTCACCAAATGTTCTACCTCCATCTTGACTCTATCATTATATCATCAAATTGAAAGAAAGCTTTGTTCTCCAAAGAGCAAAGATATACCCCCTATCTCTCTCAGAAAAGAATGCATGCAGAAAGTTCATGGAAGAAAACCTGGCCAATGGATGTATAAAACCATCACAATTCCCTCAAGCTGCTCCATTCTTCTTTGTTGATAAGAAAGATGGAAAGCTTCACCCTTGTCAAGATTATAGATATCTCAATGAATATATGGTCAAGAATGCTTACTTCTTACTGAATATACAGATCATTGTAGAACAAATTGGGAACTCATTGATCTTTACCAAGATGGATATTCAATAGGGGTATTACAACATTCAGATAGTATCAGAGAACCAATGAAAGGCTGCCTTCATCACCTCCTTTGAACTATTTGAACCAACTGTGATGTTTTTTGGAATGTGCAACTCTCCAGCCACATTCCAGGCATTTATGAATGATGCATTTGCTGATTACTTAGCAGAAGGATGGCTCATCATTTACATGGATGATCTTACCATCCATTCCTCTGACCCCACAGAGTATAAGGAACAAACCATCAAAGTTTTTGAATGACTCCAAAGTTTGGGCCTTAGATGCAAACTTCAGAAGTGCACCTTTGACTTCCCAACTATGAAATACCTTGATCTGACCATTAGACCAGGGGAACTTGCAATGAACAAAACCAAACTTCAAGCAATTGAAGAATGGAAGCCACCTATCTCAGTAAAAGTAGTATGATTCTTTCTAGGATTCTGTAACTTCTATCAAAGATTCATCTCTAACTTCACCCAGAAGGTCACCCCTCTAAATAAACTTACTTGGAAGGATTTCCCATGGAAATGGGAGGAAGAAAAACAAAAAGCATTGGAGGAAATGAAATAGATATTCTCTACTGCTTTAGTTCTGAAACAATCAGATCCAGAGTGTTTCTACTATGTCATGACAGACACATCTCTCTTAGCCACTGGGGGAGTACTTATGCAGCAATGGAGATCTACACTCATGTGCCTACTGATCCACTACCCTCTCCAGTGCTCAGCAAAACTACAACATCTATGATTGAGAACTCCTTACAGTTATTCATGCTCTGGAAGATTGGCACCATCATCTGTTAGGAGTTTACCATGTGGTCCAGATCCTCATAGACCACAAGAACCTCACTTACTTTCAAGCTCCCCATCAACTTTCTTGATGACATGCCTGATGACAGAAGTTTCTACAAGACTTTGATCTTGCAATCATGCATGTACCAGATATGCAAATGGCATCAGCAGATGCTCTATCCTGAAGGGATGAAATTTCTACAGATGAAGATAATGATGAAATGATCTTTCTATTCAATGATCTCTTCTGTAGAGTCATCTTTCAATCTACCTCTTCTGACCCCTTCCTTCATCCTTACTGCCCTTGAGCACATGTACTCAGATACCCCTTCCTTACCCTGAATCAAACTATCAGATTAGACCTTTGAAAATGGAAAACTTTATTTCCAAGGACATCTCTTTATCCCTGAGGAGGCTTGACAAAAACTCATCCATGACCTACATTACTTACCTATCATGGGTCATATGGGATACTTCCAAACTCTTGCCACTCTTGAAAAAGAATTCTGGTGGCCAGAAATGTTGACTTTTATACATTGGTTTATTGCAGGATATGCAACTTGTCAAGCACAAAGAGTCAACATATACCCCATCTCCCCTCCCCTGATGTCCATTGCCTCTTCAACTCTCCACCCATTTCAACAGGTTTCAGTAGATCTGATCTCTGGCCTTCCTCTAGTGAATAATTTTGACTCTGTTATGATCATGGTTGACCATGGTCTTTTAAAGGGGGTAATTTTCTGCCCCTGCTTCAAAACAATCAATGCACAGGGAGTTGCTCAACTCTTTTTTGATCATGCCTTCAAACAGTTCAAACTCCATGACTGAGTCATCTCAGATAGAGGGCCACAATTTGCTTCTGTATTCACTAGGGAACTGGCCTGATTACTACAACATGATGTCACCCTATTGCTAAGTACGGGTCTGTCGGGAACTGGGCAGCAAACTCCGAAGTGCCAGAATTGATCAGAGGGGGTAGGAACTTTGGCTTCACCTTATGTGGTGCACCCTTGTCCAGTTCCATTGTCCCTAATTTACGAGGGGAGTGGAGTGAAGGTATGGAGTGACCAGAGGTCAGAGGAGAGTCGTCAAGACTCAAGCGAGAGAACTTGTTGATGAGCTCAATGACGAAGGAGAGACAGGGGATGGAACTAAGTTGATATTCAAACTGAGGGGCTAAGACATATTACAGCGGGTTTATATATGGAGGTCGAAGTCCAAATGTAGTAAAGTCAGGGTCAGAGCGACGGAGGAAACAGAGTACCGCTGCTGTGCCAGTCAGTTGCACAGCTGGAGCTGTGCACCTTACCCTGAGCACTGCAGTGATGGAATGGAGACTAACTACGAAGAGAACAAAGGGAAACATAACATAACATACATGAGCACAAGAAGTAAAGTGGACATGGAGTAGTGGAGGACATATGGAGCAGAAGAGCGGAGATGATATACATGGAGGAGTGGAGGAGACTTAGCAAGAATTTGGGATATGACAGTATCCCCCTCTTAGGCCTGAATCCCTGAAGGCCAAAGTGATGGCTAGGTCCGTCCGTGTGATAAGTGAAAATGTGACAGGGTGGATAAGTGACGTGAGGGTGTGCACAGAGTGGACAGCAAAGTGTTGTTTAAGCAATTGTGGAGCAGAGTCGGAAATTGCTCACAGGGGCCATATAAGGCAGGGGTTGCGTGCTTCAACTCTCTAACTTTCTTCCCATGTCTTCTACTCCCAACGACATCACTGACATCTGCACATGGGCCAACATGTGTCTCGCAGAGGACGACGATGATGATGAGGTGTTCAAGGTGAAGATGGTGGAGTGGCGATGATGCATGAAGGTGCGGAAGGAAGAGGAGCGCTGATGGGTGGAAGAGGAGGCACGAAAGCACGAGGAAGAGGTGCATAAGCATTAGGAGGAGGAAGAGCGGGTGCGGTGTGAGGCAGAAGAGGCCAAGCATTGCAAATGTGAGGAGGAGGAAGTCACGAGGCATCACATGGAGAAGGTCGTGGTGGAGAAGGTGTCAGAGGCAACAGACACAGACACGGGGGTGAGTGTGTCTCCACAGAGATGGATTTAGCTAACAACCCAACAGGATGAGCAGATGCCGCCGGTTGGGCTGCCCAAGCCCCGCCAAAAGGGCAAGGGGACGGAGAAGGCGGCCGAGCCATGGATTGACCATGCACCGGACATGTACTACCAGTGCTGCCGCCTCAACATTGAGTGCATGCTGGCACCAGGAAGAAAGGCATCGTCGTGCGCAGCGTGCATCGGCATCAAGCAGCAATGTGAGCGGCTGACAGACGAAGACGTCGAGGTCGAGGTCATGGAGAAGCTGGCACCGATGAAGTGGAAGGCGGGCCCGGAGGTGACAGGGTTGAAGAAGAAGGCGAGGATGGAGACAGAGGACGAGCAGCTCATGGACAGGCCGTGGACAGAACTTGCCAGCACGATGATGAAAGTTGCCGAGGCCATCTGGGACCTGGTCCAGGTCCAGCACCGAGACACGAGGAAGCAGGAGGAAGAAGCAGCGCATCACCAGTGCAACCAGGAAAACCAGTGCATGCAGCTGCAGAACATTGTGCAGGCTGTGCGCAACCTGGGGTATGAGGGGGAGGTGTCAGCGATGCGGCAGAAGATGAAGAACCATGTGTCCAAGGGGACACAGGTGGAGGTGGTGGAGTCAGAGGAGTCAGAGGAAGAGGTGGAGGTCCAGATGGAGGATAAAGGGACCAAGGTGGAAAAGAGCAGTGCTGGAGATGAGGTGGACACCAAAGGATAGGACGTGGAGATGGGTGGGCAGTAAGGCCCTAAGGACTTTGTAATTGAAGTTTTTCTTTGTATAGTCTTTTCTTTTCTTTTTCTTTTTCTTAATGCAATATGATTAATGAATTTGAGATGGAGTGAAATGGAAAAGGGAAATATAGTGGAGGTCTTATATGGAGATATTGTCAGAACTACTAAACAGAGGAAACTGAGATGGAGAGAAAATCTATGTAAGTGGAGGAAAGCAGAATTAAGGTATATGGGGACCAGGCTTATCTGGATACTGGAGATGGAACTCTGCAACAAGTTCTGATGCGTGATCTAATTCTGTTGTGAGTAACCAGGAGGTTTCTTCATCAGTACCTTCATAGCTGGACCAATGGACTAGGTAGAGTATCTTGCAGTTCTTTTGCCGATGGTCTACTTTGGAGTTGAGGATCTTGGAGATCTCATACTTGGGTTCGCCGTCAATCTCAACTGAAGGAGGTGGAGGTTGAATGCGATTGGGGATGCTATTGGGGACCAAAGATTCAAGTTGTGAGACGTGGAAGACCGGGTGAATGGACTTCATAGAGTCGGGAAGGCGGAGCGTGAAGGAGACGGAGCCAGCTTGCGCGATGATTGGATACAGACCTAAATTCTTCTCGGAGAGCTTTTAAGACAGACAAGTTGAATTGAAATACTTTGCTTTAATGAAGATCAGATCTCCAACTTTAAAGTCAGGGGCCGGAGATCGTTTCACATCAGCAGGTCCTTGATATCGCTTCTGTGCTGTGGCTATTTCTTCACGGAGGAATTCATGGAGAGAGTTGAGGTCGACTGAGAATTCTCTGGTGCAGGCAGAGGTGAGATCGTGTTCGGGGTAGAAGAAGATATTGGGGTGATAACCCTTGTTAGTGAAGAACAGGGAGACACCAGTAGTTGCGTTCAGAGCATTGTTGTAGGCGAACTCCACGAGAGGCAGGAGTTCAGCCCAGTTGTCCTGCTGATAGTTGCAATAAACGCGGAGGTACTGTTCCAGCGTGTTAAGACCGGGTCGGACTTGGCGGACGAACTCCGTAGGAGCTCCGTGAATCTTGATGAAAAGGGGATAGAGTAGGACTTTGGCTTCAGCGACTCGGAGCGGAGCACTGCGCCCTTGTCGGATCGTTGGTGGTCCCGGATTTCAGAGGAGCAGGGAAATGACAAGAAGCAAGGGAAGACAGGGGAGTTAGATTTGTCTGGG
>JBBPMF010000597.1:0-22112 GCA_038090175.1 Austroboletus eburneus | reverse complement strand
TGATGGACACTGTCTTCTCCACAGCCTACCTCTCTTTCGGGGCGAGTACTTCCCACAACATCCCAGTATTTAGACCGAGTGCCATGTATCATATTCTTTAGCTTATTCTACGTTATCCTACGTGGTTACGAGCCCCCCTTAGTGCTGAAAGATTGCCTAAGAGACCCGGACTTCTATTGGACCTTGTGTTGCCATTGAGGACACACTGAGCAAGGGACTTGTACCACATACAACGTCCAACGTTACGCCAATAACCAAAAGCGTAACAATTCTTTCTTGAGAGGGCATCAGCAGGACCCATGTGTGTTTCCGGTACATGTGTGAAGGCAAGGTCAAAGTCTTGCAGGAACATTTGCCATCAAGCATGGCATCATGATAGTCGATGGGGGGCTCTGAAGTAGGTAAGGTTTTTGTGATCTGTGAGTATCTGGATCACATGTCATGCTCCAAGTAGGTGATGTCTCCAATCTTCAAGAGCATGGATAACCGCCAGTAGTTCTCTGTCGTATATGTCATAGTTTCATTCTGCACTTGATAAAGTGGTAGACCGGTATGCACATGGGTGGAGATCGCCATTGGAGTCTTTTTGCATGAGGATTCCTCCTGTGGATAGGAGTGAGGCATCCATCATTACAAAATATGGATGTTCCGGGTCTGGTTGTTTCAAGACTGGGGAAGTAGAGAATACCAGTTTCATGTCCTCAAAAGCATGCTGCTCTTTCTCGGTCCAGGTCCAGGGTTTGTCTTTTCAAGTAAGCTCATTAAGTGGGGTGACTCTTTGAGTGAAGTTTGGGATGAATCTTCAGTAAAAGTTGCAAAATCCTAGGAAGGATCTTACTGCTTTGACTGAGTTGAAAGGTTTCCATTCTTCTATAGCTTGGAGTTTGGTTATATCCATGGCGAGTTCTCCTGGTCAAATTGTTAGACCCAGGTAGTCCATGGTTTGAGAGTCGAAGGTGCATTTTTGGAGTTTGCACCTAAGTCCTAGACTTCTAAGTTGTTCTAGGACTTTGATAGTCCTTTCCTTATGCTCGGATGGATCAGCAGAATGGATGTCTAGGTCGTCCATATAGATAATTAGCCATCCTTCTGTGAGGTAATCACCAAAAGCATCATTCATGAAGGCCTGGAAAGTGGCTGGAGAGTTGCATAACCCAAAGAACATTACAGTTGGTTCGAACAGTCCAAATGGGGTGATGAAAGCTGCTTTCCATCAATCCTCTGGTACTATTTGTATATTGTGATATCCCCATTGGATGTCCATTTTGGTAAAGATGGTTGAGTTCCCTATCTGTTCAACAATGGACTGGATGTTTGGTAGAGGATAGGCATTCTTTATAGTATGCTCATTGAGGTATCTATAATCTTGGCAGGGTCGGAGTTTGCCATCCTTCTTATCGACAAAGAAGAAGGGTGCTGCTTGGGGGGATTGCGACAGTTTGATTTGTTCATTTTCCAGATTTTCTTTCACAAACTTTTTACAGGCCTCCTGTTCAGGAAGAGACAGGGGGTAGGCTTTGGCTCTCTTTGGAATAAACATTTCCTTCAATTTGATGGTATGATCATATGTTCGCGAAGGGGGTAGGACATTTGGGGGGTTTTCTTCAAACACATCTTTGAAGTTTCTATAGTCTTTCGGTAACTCCCTCTTTTCCTGCTTTTTCTCCATCTCTAGTTCCATGGAAAGTGATGTTTTCATGACGTATTCTTCGGTGGTTTCATATCTTTCACAGTATGATGTGTGGGTTTCAAAATCGGGATCTTTCCGGAGGTATCTTATGAGGTGTCTTCTTTCATCTTCTTTGTTCTCCTTCAGAGCTTGTTTTCAGCCTCGATTTGGTAGTTGGAGGGTTACTCTTCCTGTTGCCCAATCTATGTCCGGATTTTGTTCCCTAAGCCAGTTCATTTCTAGGATGACATTTTCCTTGCTGGCCAGAAGAAGATGAAATGTTCAGTTTTTTGTTATATTTCCGATGAGGAAAGTAATCATGGTTCAGAACCTGATAAGTCCTGCTTGATTTGTTGTTCTATCTGTGTTGATAGCTCTGATGGGTCATGCTATTCTTTCCATGGGTAGGTTGTTCCTTTTGGCAAAGTTCAAGTTTATGAATGAGCCAGTTGCTCCGCAGTCGATCAAGGTGGTGGTTTTGGCAGTGATTCTTCTGGATATCTCAAGTGAAATGGGAACGAGTATTGATTTTGGATCACTTGATACTAATACAGAAGAAAAGTTAGGGGGGCAGTGAGCCAACTTCTGTCCCCTCTTTAAAAATCCAAAAACCTTTGTCCTTGAGTTCGACTTTTGCGATTGTTTCTTCATCCTCTTTGGGATCTTCGAAACATTCCTTAAGTACCCAGAGTACTTCTTTCTCGTTCACCTGTTTTTCTCCTAGTTGTGTCACACATTCATTGATGGGTCCTTTCTTTGTTTCGATGGTTTGAACCCTGGCTGGATTCCTAGGGGGGCGCAGTGGTGGGTTTCCTCTTTTTGGATGATTCCTAGTGGAGCATCCAACTTTATGACAGATGAAGCATCTATTTTCCCTGATGTGGCGAGCTCTTTCAGTGGGGAAGAGCATTCATCGTCCTAGGGCAGTGGTTTGAAGGGCATCTATATCCATGGCATTTGGATCTTGGTTGTTGGTTTGTCCATAGTCTGTTCTCCCTTTCCAGATGTCTTTTATCCGATTCTGTTGCCGGGCAAAGGCAGCAGCTTTTTCTGACCATTCCTTCCATGATGCAGGCTCTTTTTCCATTCCTAGGATCCATTCTGTGAGATCTGGATCTAGTCCTTTCATGTAGCATTCAATCAGGGCATTTTGATCCAAGATCCCTGATTTAGATACAAGGAGTCGGAAGTCAGTGTTAAATTTGTTGAGGAAATCAAGTCCTTTCCCTTTCATCGTCATTTGGTGTAGCTTCTGTTGAAAGTCAGCAGTGGTGTGCTTGTCCAAGAATATCTCTAAGAATTCATTCTTGAATTCACTCCGGGTGGCTTTGTCTAGAGCAATGGTTCCAGAGTGAAAGTTTTCATATGCAGCTTCAGCGAACTGCTTTCCCTGTCCCTTTGACATTCCATTGAGGGTGGTGTAGATCTTCTTTAAATCATCATATTTATCCTTGTTCATAAGGAAGTATGCGTCCATGGCTCTGATCCAGAATTTGGCATCAGATGCTTCTCCTGAGAACTCTTCTCGGAGTCCAGCTTTGAGTTCAGCCATTTCTGAGTGGTCCAGATTGGGGAGGGGGTTGACCTGAGGGGTAGGGGTGTTGTGGGCAGAGAAGAACAGAGTTCTTCGAAATAGATGAGATCTTGATGGAGGAGTAGGGGTTCCACTTTGAGCGAAGTGGGGTTGGTTCCTTCTGAGGGTCTCGGAGATGGACTCAAGTCTTGATTGTTCTCTTCTGTCTGTTTTGTCCTCAGAGTCCTCTTGAGGAGGGTCTTCCCTGTATCCATAAGAAATGGTGGGCAACTGATGGGGTGCCTTGCTGCGTGGTAGCAGAGGTATGAGGAGAGCTAGATCTTTTGTTACGCTTGTGCAATGTCTAGTCCCAGTGTGTCCTCAAAGGTGACACAACATCCTATAGAAATCCTAGGGGTTCTCTGCTGAGACTCAAGACTTAGGCAGGATGAGACTAAACACTGCATATAATTGCGCAGATCTAGCTGGGGAATGTACATGATAACTATTAGCTACTTATACAAGTCGGAACCATCTCAGAACAAAAGGGCGATGGAACAGGACATATGGTATGCTACAACATCCTTGTGGAGTCAATGGTAGAAGTGGGATAACACTGTCACCAAAAGGAGAGCGAGAGGAGGAGCGGAGGTCCATGACAAGAACAGTTCTATGGGCACATGGCAAGAGTTACAGAAGAGGAAGAAGAGAGGAACAAGGCGAATCAAGAATAGGAATCTCCATATGGCCACATGGAGCATAGTCTTCGGGAAACAAAGTCCAATAGCATTCTGGGGGCAATCCGTCCTTGGGTTTCCATTCCAACAGAAGAGTGTTGAAGGGTTCCGGGGGTTCCGGTATTCCGGAACCTATGGAACTACACTTACTCATAACAAAATTCAACAACTGGATGCATTCAGAGTTTGGCATTTTTCACCAGGTTGATCATGTCGGGTGGAAAACAGGATTGAGTGACATAGAGCGACATTTGCTGCATTGTCGTTCAAGTGGTGGAACCTTGCCACACTCATGACCAAGTGTTGAAGATCTAATTCTAATTCATTAGGATAAGTCTATGACATGAACTACACTTATGTAGTAAGAATGTGTGGTAAGATCATGGTATTTATTTGTATCCATAACCATGTGTCTAGTATGGTAATAGACACTGTTACACAGTGTCTAGATCAATCCATTGATTACACTTTCCATATTACTCATAAACACGTCATAGATAAGAGTCATGAGAGTTTTCACTCTCTTATGATAGTTTGGGCCCATTGTTTGGTCCAGCATGTCACAGGACACTTGAGGTTTGAGTTTATGTGTTCACTAAATCGCTTTTTTGCTATTTTTTGACTTCCTTATCTTTTTATCATCCACATGACCAGTTCTATGGATTTCTATATGTTTCCATAGAATATCTTTATCTGGAGGGCTCCACAACATGTACAATTACTTGTGTAGCTATATAAACCCTGGGTTAGACCCAGGAGAAATTAGGGAACATAGTTCTTCTGCACCCATATCTTCAGAGCTCAGGAATATTCCTCTTCCCTCACTCTACTATCTCTGTTTGCATTACTGCTCTATTGCTTGGTGAGTCTCCCACCTAAGCACTTGTCCTTCTTGTCCCTGCGCCATTGGGATACCCTGAATTCCCAATACCAAGAACTTATGACAGCAACCTCGTCACTCACATCCATCTGCTGGGGACCAGCCCTGATTAGTGGTTTGCAATACTGTACCCACCTTGTTGGGTCGAACTGATGAATGGCATCATATCCCCAAGTACCACAGTGCAGAAAACCAGAGTTAGTGCTACAAGTAATATGATGGTCTGAAGTTCAAGTTTGAATTCAATTCTGATAGCATCATCCAAAGCTAGTTTGACTGTGCTAGTCCAAGCTGTAGTATTGAGCACTCTGACCTCAGTGTTCGAGACTGACAAATAGTAACATAATGCAATGGCCCTGCAAAGTTTGAAACTAACCTCTCCTTTATGTACTTGTTCTCTTTGTGACAAGTTTCATAGCTGCTTTCCTCAAGATCTGAGTCTCCTCTTGTGATGATGGTGCTAAGCAGGGTGCCATTGACATCCTTTTGACCACTACTTGAGCCAGATATTAGACAGACAACTCAGTATGCGAGCTATTTCCATTGAGAGCCTATTTCATCTCCACCAGCATTATTCTCCAATCTGGTCAATGCCAGTGGTGACAATGCAAGTGGAGATGATATCAATAGTGGCAATGGGAGTCAAAGGGTGAGGATGTCAATTGAGGGACACAATGCGAGTGACAACATTTGAAGAGCACAGTCTGAACTTGAATCCCGTCTCTCAGCATTGACACAAGCAGAATTTCAGAGATTTGGGTTCTCCGGAGTGAAAACATGATCCGTAATGACAGTGCTACTAGTTTGCCATACCGGACGACATTTTAACAAAATACAGTGATTGGGACTCCACTCACTATGAGCAGGCTGCATGCCTCGGAGCAGCTCCAGCATTTTCTTTGAGCTGGCATCCTTACCAAGATCTAGGATAGAGTGTGTACTAGCTGGTTCTCCTTTTCAATTTGTTGCTGATCCATGCCATATCTTTGGTCCACTCACTGTGTTACACAAGTGGAGACTCTGATAATTGCCGGCCAAGTCTCTTGTGTATCAAGATGCCTTCAATCACTGTCAGAGCCATGTGTTGCTTAATAGGCTATATCATATAAGCTTGGGAACTTCTGCCAATTGGTTATGACTTGGGCCGATTATCATCACTGAAACCAAGTTAGTGTTGGATTCTAATTCTGTGGTGCCCAACAAAGCATATGATTAGTCGTACTTTTATTCCATTAGATTTGGAACATAATCTCTCTTGAATATTTCAGCCCTGTTAGATTCTAATTTTGTGGTGCCCAACAAAGCACATGATTAGTACTTACTTTTATTCCATTAGATTTGGAACATAATCTCTCTTGAATATTTCAGCCCCATTGGATTCTAATTTTGTAGTGCCCAACAAAGAATATGATTAGTACTTAATTTTATTCTGTTAGATTTGAAACATTATCTCTCTTGAATATTTCAGTCCAAGATGCATCACAGAAAAAAATACATCCAAAAGACAATGTCTGTACATTTCCATCCATAATTTGTTCTATATGGCAAATGATGGGCTTTTTTAATATTGGTACATGAAGATATTATAATCATCATATAATGGTCTTCTATGCAAAAAAATAAAGGTTAAAATTCTTTTCGCAAGTGTGAAACTCTGCTCAATGAATATAGGTGAATGTACTCTGAATCTATCATTCTTGTTCGGGTCCTCTGGGGCATAATGGTCACATATGGCAGTACTTGATGCTTGCATTTGCATGATCTTTGCTGGTATTATTCGAGCTGCCATGTTCACTACTATCTTGCTCATCACAAATTTCTGTATTGTCAATGACTTGGCCATTCTCATTTAGTGACATTGGAGTGGAATACTAAGCATGGTGTCCAATACCAGCACCCATGTAGCATACAAACATACACATCACAGTCAGCAAAGCTGAAGGTGACATCTATTAGACTCACTGAGAAGTTGCATAATGATATACTCACATATTAACATAGTAGGCTGCCCAATCATCAACATCACTATTTTCCCGAGTGACAAATGACCCATGATGAAGCAATGAGTTAGTGCGACCATCAGTGAAAGCTGGGATCAGATGGCAAACACAAAGGACAAGAGAGGGATCAAGGAATCCAAAGGTGGTATCTGAGTTGAATGGAACAAATCCAATCTTAGGGAGGTGAGCATGTTTGAATCCCCATCGATAACCAGGCATGACTCCGAACCAATGAACCCACAGAAACTTCATTTTTTGCTCTTTCCCAGCATAGAAGACAGTAATCATGAATGCGCCCAATACCTCTGCATACCAGAATGGGTGAGCTACCGAGTGATCCTCCTGTGAGAGTAGCATCACTGCCGATCTATGCCCTGGATGTACAATATCCTGGTCACGGTGCATATCATATGTGGTGTAGTTGATCTGGAGGCACTTTGACCAGAGACCTCTGTTGAAGTTATTGGCAAACCATAAGGAACTTTGCAACTCGTCAGAGAAGGCATGCTCATTGCCATCATATTCAAGGCCAAGCAGTTGTGTTGAAAGGTGATCCTTGAGTTTTGGAACAAAATTCTGGTATAATCATCAGTATGTTTGCTGCTGTACACAAAGTAGCACTGAACTGAAGAGCAGGGTCATCTGGGGAGCTTTCAAGGAACTTGGCCAGATTGATTGCATTGGCTGGTGAGTCTGACATGTGATGGTGAAATTCAGGAGCAGGATTGTTTTGTGATTTGTCCTCAGGGTCATGGTCAATATTGGAGATAACATCATGATGGATGTTGAGTTGGCATCAGACTCAGATATATCGCCTTTCTTGATTTGTGATCTGCCCTGCCAGTTCTTTCTTGTTTGTAGACAGGTAGAACCTCTTGATGAGGTAATGAGTGAGCTCTCCCTAGAATTTGTCAACAAAATGGGATAGAGCTGGTATAAGTCAGGCATACAGTCTGTTTTGTATACAAATCAGTTGTTTCAAATAGACAGATAGTTTCTACGTAGTCACCAAATGCGTGGAGCTTGTATGTTGAAAGGTTGAATGATTTTGGGCAAGTAGCAGAGTTGGAGGACTGAACTTGAGGTAGTTTGTTTGGCTTTCTTATGGCACCAACATGCTGCAGTCTCTGAAGGTAATTCCATGGTCTGGAAGGCCTGGCATATGAAAGCATGGAACTTGTGAAGCTGTGAGCCAAGTAGTTGTGTGACATCATCTAGGAACCAAAGAGTTTCATTGATGTGAAGTCATAGTTTGGCAAGGGCATGCCAGTGAGCAAGACGGAAAAGGAGGATTCATACAACCATGTCATGCTCAGATGGGAACAATGACTTGAACACCGGAATGGAGCACTATGGAATTTGATGCAGTAAGTACACACAATCATACAATGAGAGTTTCTGAGGTGGGAGTTTTACCTGAAGGATATCCTCAAAATGCCAAGCAGTGCATTGTCGAACTTCAGAGACATTCGGGGAGAATTTCCAAATGGAATTCCTCTCAAAAGGTGGTATTTGACGAAACCTTAAGGTGATAATTATTCAAGTCAGGAAAACATGATGTGCAGACATACCTATCATTCAGGATTGAAACCAGTGTAGGATCAATGGCATTCAATTCCATAAGAGGTGCTTAAAAACCAATTTGAAGATTCCAAGCTCAAACTCATGAAGAAGGTCAACAACAAGTAATGGATATACATTGCACCCTAGAGAACCAAGCTTCTCAGCAAACATGATTCATGTCACTCTTTTTCTAATGTCATTCAAAAGCCCAAGACAGTGAAAGTCTGTCTTTGGGATGAAACACCTTGGACAAGGGCAAGTCTCTTTGTTCCAGATCACTGCTACTAATGTTCTATTACACTTCTCAGTAAATTAGCCATGAAAACTTGAATGAGACACGTGCTTTTCAGGGTAATCTGCAGAATAAGTAGAGATACGAGGAAATACTTGCTGACTCTTGCCATCACAACATTTGATGATGATGCCATGTCAATATGCATCAATAAATTCATCATTCAGCAGGATCTTCCACCCAGTATGGAAGATCTCTCACTTGCAATGAGCCAGGAGATCACTAAGTGTCTGTTTCTTTGCAGTGAAGATACAAACTATTTGATACTTTCTGACTACTGGGAAAATGATGGCCCCATGGTCAGAGAGAAGTGAACAGACAATAATCTTTGAAATATCTACAGTTGGAATGAATGTGACAGGATGGCAAGCCCCTGAGTTAGGAGATCCTCATGTATTGATTCTCAAAGAAGAGATATATGGGCCAAGCTAATGCATTGCCAAACTGAGCAAGGTGTGTTGCATCTGACCAGAACATCACCCCTGCAATAACACACTCTAGCTTGCATCCATCATCTCATCTCTGCTTCTGTAGGTCATCATATTCACAAATCCACACATCTGAGGTATACAGTTCATCATAAAAATGCTGCTGTTGACACATGACAGGTGACTTCCAAATTCGTTTGAAGGGCATCAGGTGAAAATAATTTACAGTTTTCTCAGCAAATACTGCTCAGATAACACCCACAAGGGGGTGGTGGAATAGCCCTGGAACTATGAGCTTCTGTCCATTTCCATCTAGATTCCACTCCCACATCAGCACCTTGATATCAACTGAAGACTCCATCCAGCAATCTTGCTGTAGAGCTGTGCCATTTTCATCAGCTGCATTTTCTGATCTGTCAAAGTGTTTCATTTGAGTGTGAGCAGGGTCAAGAAAGCATCAGGGTCATATGATGGTCAGTGACAGTAATATTGAGCAATGCCAAAATTATTCAGGAAAGTGCGAAAGGAGTCAAATATGTGAAGAATGATACATGGTAAAACAGAAGACCCAGATGGTGCTGATAGTATGGCCAAGTCTGAGTTGAGTAAGGAGGGAAGGGAGTGTTCAGGAAGTACATCCCTGAAACATGCAGGTTTGAAGCCCTGTGTTGATCGAACAGGTTAACCAAAACTTGCACAAGTCTTAGGCTCAGATTGGTTGGCACCAAATAACTTGAATACTCATGGTGACAAAATGTCATTGGTGCCAGCTGGTAACTCATTATCATTGTTGCTTGAATCTGTGACTCTGATGCAGGTATCAACAACTCTGAATTGGGGACTAGTGGGCAGGTTTGAGTCAGTTGATGCAGCTGGAAACTGAGAAAGTCCATGACTGGTTGATGTCTCAGCTGTCAAAGAAACTTCATTATTGGAATTCTATTCAGAAACAGTCAAAGAATGAATAAATCAATGTCACTGTTACTTCACTAACCTTTTCCTGTTGAAGCTTTGTCCTCTTGGCAACAATAGTTGCAGCACTCACTTCTTTGATGCTTGGTGTTACAATTCCCTCCGATGAAGGGGACAGGGACTACTCTTTCATTTCCTCTATGGTCTTTGCGTCGATGTCCTCTCTTGAAGAGAGCAACTATTTCTCTTTTCTTTCTGAAAGCCGAAGCGGAACACATCTTTCCTGATCCTAACCCTTACACCGCCCGTTCCGCTGATGTGTTCCGCTACCCTGCCTTTATCTTTGATGGACACTGTCCTCTCCACAGCCTACCTCTCTTTCGGGGCGAGTATTTCCCACAACATCACAGTATTTAGACCAAGTGCCATGTACCATATTCTTTAGCTTATTCTACGTTATCCTATGTGGTTACGAGCCCCCCTTAGTGCTGAAAGATTGCCTAAGAGACCCAGGACTTCTATTGGACCTTGTGTCGCCATTGAGGACACACTGAGCAAGGGACTTGTACCACATACAATGTCCAACGTTACGCCAATAATCAAAAGCGTAACACTTAGTAGATGTTTACATTTCAATCAAAACTGGGCTTGCAAGTTGGACTGTTGTTGATAGTAGATGCAAACAGAATAATGCTGAAGGAGGGCACTGCTTGAACCAAATTGTCGCTTGCATTCTGATGCCCCACATTTGAAACTTCTGCTGCCCATGATTACAGCCAGATGAAGGATTGTTGCTGAGAGTACAAAGTAGAAAGTCAGCAGGCTAACATGCATGCTGTGAAGTTCTGCATGGCTCTTCAGGAGCCAATACTTGACATCGAAGCAGAAATAGGCAAATCCCTTAGCCAGTACTTTTTGTCATATGTTGCCCCAAATTTTTGTTTGTTATTGGAGTAGAACAAATAAACTACATAAGGTTACGAAACACTGGACAAAGTGCAGCGAACCACTGAGGGTCACATTTGACTAATAAAGCTGTGCCAATAGTAGCCAAACTACATACAAGTTTAGCCCCATGGAAAATAGCAGCCCTTCAGACAGCAAGCACCAATTACTTCATTATATTTAGCCATCTAACCAGAACCTCTAAATCAAACTTGCAGAAGAGTAGCATAGTACTGCAGTGCAGCGAAAGTGACTGATGTCCTGAGAAGTGCATATGCTCAGGAAGTGATCACTTGGGAGTCCTACAACCCTTCAGATAATGAATGCCCACCAGTGTTAGCCACCTTCCGTGGGCAGTGCAGGCATCAAAGCAGTACAATTGGATACATATGTACTAGTGTAATCAGTGCCAATGATGGAGATCTTCAAAAATGGTCACACCTTTGATTAGCTTACTGGATCTTCATGATCTTCTTTCAGCCAGGTCAATGATCAGATCCTGAGGTGCAAATGTACTAATTGGGTTCTCCATAACCCTGCAGATAATAGATACTCACTGCCCCATGTAGCATTGTCACTTTTGTTTTCTTTGCCATGTTACAATCGCTGGATTGCCAAATAGCTGATCTATTTTGGATATGATCCTGCACCAGCTTGGTAAAGAGGCCAGTGTTACATCACACCATATGTGATGGAATGTTGAATGAGTAAGTAAAGATGGACAGTGGGGAGAGAATCAGCCATGCAATGTCTCGAAATTCTGAAAGATGATCCACTATCAAATATTCTTCAGATTCTGATGATACCATCAATGACATTAGGGACTGTCATGGATATACCTGTGGATACCTGTGGCTACATCCACACCCACACCTGCCAAAAACCCATGCCCATGGTTGCGGATATGGGTTTTGTTGTGGATATATGATAGCCATACTCACACCTGCACCCACAGCATGTTTACCTCCAGGTACTGCATGAATGTGCAGAAGAGCAAGCACATGCGTGCACGCAGATATTTTCACATTTGTGTACACACTCATGCCTGTGCTTATGCAAATGCTGAGTGTCAGTGGAGGGGCACTATAGTGTCATCTTGGATAAAAGTGTCAAAATGAAAAAGTCAGAATCTTCCATAAAGTATACCATAAAATAGTACTCATTAATGCGGTCAAAATGAGCTAACAATCATAAAAAACAGCAGTTGGAATCTGGAGAAAAAAAATCAAACAAGGTCATAGGAGGAAAAATGTAAAATGTGGATGAGGAAGGCTTTGAGGGGCTTCAAAAACATTCCTAAACCCTTTAATGGATTCTTATACCCTCGGAACAAATGATAAACCAATGCTCAGATGGTCCTGTGGCTCTGTATGTAGAATTTTGGTCAGGGGGAAGGAGGAGATGATGATGTGTCTTTTCAATGTGATTTATGTGGGCTTAGAAAATTATACCATCACCTTCAGGAGGTAAAATAATGGTAGACACATCTGTGAGCCTATTTTTAGCTAGTTGTTAAAGCTCACAAAAAATCAATCTTTGTTTGGGGGGAGGAGAAGGAATGTCATGACTGTGTGAAATAATGTTTTCATAGCTTTGTGGGATCTATCAGTGGCTTTTAGGGATGCTATGGAAGCAATAAATTAGTGGTACAGAGAATGATAGATACATATGACTTGGAGATAAGAAGAGGAAAATGGTATATTTCCTCAATGTAATTCATATTGGCCAAAAGAAGAAAGATACAGATACAACAAGGGCAGACACGCATCCAGGACAAATTTAAGCTAGTCATTGAACAATGTCATGATTGTCTCTCAAAGCTTCATAATATCTATTGATAGCATATAGTGAATTTAAGGAAGCATGAAAATAACAATACAGATGTTTACATGGAATGATAGATGCATATGTCTTACGGGTAAGAAGAGGAAGATGATATATTTCCTTAATGTTATTTATGTGAGCTTACCAAAGTATAGCACAGACAATATTCACTTTCTCTTTCTTATTCTCAATTTCTTTCAACCTTCTATGACATCTCATCCATTGGCTAACTATTTCACTTCATTGGATCACTATATTCAATCATCATCCTCATCATTCTCATCCTCCTCCTTCTCCTCAATTGCTTAAACCCTACTAGTTGTGCCAAGGATATATCAAACACATCCTCATCTTCAGGAGTTAGATCTCAAAGTTTCATCTGTGCAGCTTTTCCTTTTCACTGTGGAGGTTTTCTCTTGTTCTTGTTCTTCATACTAAGTCGCTGAAGTTGTGCCTGCCTTAATTGCCACTCTGATTCATTCTTCTTGCTGGCCAATCCATCCCATTTGCTTGAACATCATAGAAGCTCTTCAATCACCTTCTTTGACTTCAGTTATCAATGAGCAACTCTTTTAACTTGTGGCTGGCTTGGATCCTTGACTTCCTTGCTTATACTCTTGACCTTGTAATACCTAGAATTTGTGTAGAACACAAATGATCCTCCCACAATCTTCCACACAAACCCCTTGCTTTTTCTTGTCATCTTCTGGCTCACAGAAAGGCAATGAAAATGTGAGAAGATAGTCTCTAGTGCATTGTTCACATAGAACTGATCTGCTTCACTTCGCTCCTCCAGCAGTTGATGGTATGCCTTTATATAGCCACCTTCATTCCAAAGAGCTAGCCATTGAGATTCTTTCTTTGGCCTATGCAAATCCTGTTCAAAAAAAAAATATATCCTTGTGCAATCCAAAAGACATGGAATGTGGTCCTTGACCATGCATCACTCCTTCCTCTGTTTCCAGCCCAGCATTGCATGCCTCAAAGGTCATATGCAACAGAGTCTGATCAATACTAGACACAGTCCAGCATTTCATTGCATCCATCAAGGAGGACGGTGTTGGCTCGAGTCCCTTGAGTGCTGTGTTGTTCACCATCAACCATATTTGTGTGGTAAACTGGCAGAATAGATGAGCAACAACCAGAGATAGATTTTGCAATTGTGAGGGCATAGTCCATTCTTGTAGCATCAGAAGAGGATTTGCCATGATCGCCTTCTTCAGCTGGAGCCATGTAGGATTGGGTCCGATAGGAAACTTGGCTGTCTGATCAAACTCATCTAGAATAGTGGGATACTGAGAAGCCAGAGCTCTGCCATGTTGTGTTCTTGCATTGAGACCCATGAGAGCAAGCACAGCAAAGTCATCACTCTCCTGAATGCTATCTAGACAGGGCTGATAGTCTAGTTCCAGATCCTGCAAGAAAAACAGTTTGGTCTCCTTTACAATATTGCAATAGTTCAGGAGAGCCAAAGATTCCCTGATATAATATTCATAGATGATGGGAGTCATCACAGTACATCGAAGCATGTGGTTGAGAATCCCTGTCAGGATGCCAAGGTTCAGAGGATTGAGATGTTTTAATTGAATCTGGGTTCTTTGTATTTCTTCTATTCTTCTAGAAAGAAAGCTGAATCAGACATCTGAGGAAAGCCATAGAACTGAATTTGACTCCATATATTGCTTTGCCTTGAAATAGATTCCATCAAATCCAACTGCAGCATCTAATGTATATTTACTCACCTGAGGTATGACATCTCTTAACAGAATCTGTGCTGCTTGACCACTAACCCTATATTCATCTCGAACTCCATAGGTCTTCTTTTTTGCCCCTTGAAGGATCTTTATAGTCATAGTACATTCCTTTTGATAGGTGGTCATCATGTTATATGCATTACTATCATCTCCAAATGTTGGCCTGTTGCTGTTTGAATGCACTGCCTCATAATATAGATTGTAGGTGTTTCGGAAAGCAACATGGGTCTGAAGGCCATGCTCCTGAGGCATTTCAGCCTGAAGCACTTCATATTCATAGAGTGTGGAGTGATGATGAACAGTGCCCACATTGATAGGATTCCTCCAAGTCCTTTAGTTTCCACTGTTGAAATTGTGATCACATGTTTGTGTGACTTTCCACATGACATGAAACACATGTGACTTGATCACATGGATAGATCACATGATAAACAAAAGTCCAGAAAGCAATCTCTTGTCTCTTATCAGAGATTAGATATCAGAACATTCTAGACAATGATATCATCTATGACATCATAGATAACACAACTGTCCAATCGAATATGATCCTGGTTATCAATCAATAGGATGAATTGGTCTTATCATACTGACTGAGCATGATACATAAGATATAACACATATCGGCCAATGCTATTGATAGAACCAATAGCATTTCTCTCTCTTATCTAGTGTATGCGTCATCTCCTCTAGATATAGTAATTGTACATGGTCCGTGCACATATCCTGTACATATATAAACTTAGAACTCTAAGAGGGATTCTCTTCAGAGTCAGTAATACAGTCTTCACTCAGACTACTTTCCTCTCATCTACTCTTCAAGACTTTACCCAGTAACCTCAGATACAAAGAGTGAGTATTTCCTTACTCAGTCTCTTGATATTTTCCTCGCTGCATGCTCTGCCCCTGGATAACCTGGGTGTCAGAGAAACCTGCTTTCAACATCCACAAGTCAATCACAGGAGTTCAAGATTTGGGAGTGAAAGAGATGCCAATATCCACACAGAGCTCTCCATTCTTTCTATCCAGCATATACTTCCAATTCAGGCATGAGAGATTGTGCTTCAAAGCCATTTCAGGAGACTCATATTGACTGCCTTGGCCATCCTTGATCAATAGCGTGATTCCCTTGCCCTCGACCCCAAAGAAAAAGAAGCCATATATTGAGTGGTCAATCTCCTACCCATTGTTATGCTTGCACAACATTCAGTCTCAGGATTTCCAAAGGGGTTCTCTGCTGAGACTCCAGACTCAGGCAGGAATGAGACTAAACACTGCATATAATTGCGCAGATCTAGCTAGGGAATATACATGATGACTATGGACTACTTATACAGTCCGGAACCATCTCGGAACAGAAAGGGAATGGAACAGGACACATGGTATGTTACAATGGCCTTGTGGGGTCAGTGGTAGGAATGGGATAACACAGTTGCCAAAAGAAGGGGCGAAAGGGGGAGCAGAGGTCTGTGACAAGAACAGTTCTAAGGGCACATGATAAGAGTTACAAAAGTGGAAGAAGAGACGAATAGGGTGATTCTAGAATGGGGATCTCCATATGACCATATGGAGCATAGTCTTCAGGAAACAGGGTCCAGTAGCATTCTGCAGGTAGTCCATCCTCTGGTCTCCATTCTGGTAGATGTTACAAATGCTCTTTCCACTATTTAAAACTCACTCATGGCAGGAGTCGAACTCTTGACCTCCTATATAAGGAAAACCCCTATCGGCACAAGGCCACTGGGCCTTAAACATTTTCCACCATAACTTATCACGTGACTGCTTACATCAGCAGTCTAGACCACAAGTCACGTGACTTGTCACATGCTCAAGGGCTAGACCCTTATCTCTTATCTATGATGTCACAATGACATCACACCTCATGCCCTACATGCCCATCACATGAGGCATGCTTCTTTGCTTCTTTCTGACTCATGCATTCTTATCAACCAATCATGTATTTTCTTCTTATCATGGTATGATGTCCTTTTATGGTATTTAACCAAACATGTACATACAGTAGAATAGTATATAAACCCCCAGGCTTCGAGGCTGGAGTCCCCAGCTTTGAAGTCTTGGAGATTTCCTCACAAGCTTATTGCTCTAAAGGACCAAAGGGTCATTCAACTCTATTCCTTGCTTTCTCTTTATTCTTGAGTTGTTTCAGTAGAGTGTTGAAGAGTTCCGATGGTTCCGGAATTCCGGAACCTTCGGAACCACAGGAAGGTACTTTGGAAGCATCGGATCCGTGGGAATCAGTTCCGGAACCTTCGGAACCGTGAATACTTGTAACACCCATTTGAGTTTTTGGCTATGCTTCCTCTAGACCATTTCCACGTCCCCACATGACAGTGTTCCCATGTGACAATGTGACTGTTCCCATGTGACATGCAATAGTAACATTCCCAAAATGAAAATTGTGAGGGTCAATCATGTGAAATTTTTTTCCAGAGGCATGGGAATTTTACTCTACTTCAAGCACACTACCATACTTTGCTACACTTTTGCTACGCTTTTTTGCTACACTTTTCACGACTTTTCATCCGCTTTTTCTACACTTTTTACTACACTTTTTCTACTCTTTTTCTACACTTTTCACTACACTTTTGGTCCGCTTTTTCTACACTTTTTACTATACTTTTTCTACACTTTTGATACACTTTTGATACACTTTTTACTACGCTTTTTTTACACTTTTCACTACACTTTTCCTACACTTTTTACTACACTTTTTCTACACTTAACACTTTTTCAATGCTAACCCTACACTTTTTACTACACTTTCAATCCACTTTTTGTACACTTTTCTCTACACTTTTTTTTAGACCTTGTCCTAAGTCAATCACTAATTGTACACTACTTATACATAAGCATGTCATCCTACCCATCCATCTATTTCTGACTATACTTTCCAATTAATTTAGTATACTCTGTCCTATGCTTTTTGCTAATTCTATATAGTCAATTAATCAAAAATGCAAATAAACACAAACACAACCAATCTTACATGTTCATATGTGATGGAAGATAGGACCTTAATGATGGTAAAAGGTCCTTCATGTTTTGAGGCAAACTTGGGATTGACAATGGAGTGTTTAAGGTTTCTGGCCTCAAGCCAGACTTTGGATCCCTTGGTGAAAGGGATGAAGGAGTGGTGGTTTTGCAATGCCATGACTTGGCAGGTGAGTTCATGAGCAGCAAGGGCTTCATTGTAAGCAGCAACAAGGGATTTGAGGCAATCTTCAATGGCAGGGATATGTGAGTCAAAGATGACTGAGGGGAGGACATAGGGTTCATATTTCATTCATGAGATAGATGTGGATGAACTCAGCATGAGGAATGAGTTCAGACAATGCGGTTGGGTTACTTTTTCAGAAGATATGAAGATAGATCTCAACTTTCTGGTTGACCTGTTCAGTCTCACCATTAGTTCTGGGGGGTGGTATGCAGTGGAGAGTGCAAGGGAATAGTTGAGAACATGTCCCAACTCTTTGGCAAAGATGGAGGCAAATTGTGGGCCTCAATCTGAGATGATTCTGTTGTAGAGACTGAATCAGAGGAAGACTTTGTGGAAAGAAAGGGAGGCAACTCCTTCAGCAGTAATAATATTCTTTGTTGGGCACAAAACTACATGGTTAACCATGAATCAAAAATCTGAAAATGCAGGAAGGTCAGTGATTAGATCACAGGAGATCTGTTGGAAGGGGTGAATGCAAGTGGAGCAAATGAGGGTGAATGGGGGTATGGTGGGGTGGGTGTTGGCCTTGTATTGCTGGCAAGAGGCACAACCTTCAACATATTTTCAAACATATTGGACAAGGCCTGGCCACCAAAACTCAGTGGCAATGAGCTGTTGGATTTTGAGATACCTTGGAATAACTAGCAGTCTCATGGTCATGTCATCATTGAAGGATTGGAGCAATGAAGGAATGTGTTGGGGGGAATGTAGACACAACCTTGGAACATAAGGTTGCTGTCTTTGTATTGCCAATTGGAGAGGTAAGAATGAAAGGCTGGGGGAATAGTACCATTAAGGGATTGGAGGGCCTTGAGGATGAAGGGATTAATCTCTGAGTAAGACAAGATATGCTCTTTTGATCATGGCATCAACAACATCGATGAACAAGGATGGGGATAGGAGGGTGACTTCTTTGTTGTCAACATTGTCAGAGAGAAGAAAGTCAGGGTAATGAAAGAGGGCATCAGAGTCAGTGAGGAGTTTACCAGGGACATGGATCATGGTCAGATTGAAGTCCACAAGGTTGAGAAGCCAATGAACTTGTTGGCAATTAAGATTCTGTGCTGACCAGAAGTAGGTCAGGTTTTTGTGATCCATGAAGACTTGAACCAGGTAAGAGCTGCCATGGAGGTAATGGTGCCAGGTTTTCAGGGCTCACATGATAGCAAAAAGTTCCTGATCATAGATGTTGTAGTTTCATTCTGCTGGGAAGAACAACTGGGAGAGATAGAAGCAAGGGTGCCAATCTCCATTGGCATTGGTATGGAGGAGAATGGCATCTGAAGCAAACTTTGCTGTGGCAATAGCAAATGGGGCAGAGAGATTGGGGAGTTGGAGAATGGGGCAGGCAAGGAAAAGTTCTTTGAGATGATCAATGAATTTCTGGAATTCAGGGGATCATTCTCAAGGACTACTTTTCTTGGTGAAGTCAATGAGAGAATGGCCAATGGAGGAGTAGTCAGAGATGAATTGATGGTAGAAATTGGTGAAGTTGAGGAAAGAGTGGACATCATGTAGTTTCTCAGGGGTAGGCCAGGATGTGATCCCATCTAGCTTGACAGGATCCATAGCAAGTTGTCTGGGTTTGACAATCATTCCCAGATATTCTACTTCTTTGGAGATGAAGTTGCATTTCTCGAGTTTAAGGTAAAGGTTGAGATTGGAGGATGTACTTGGTCTGTTTGGTGTGGGTTTTCTCATCTGGGGAGAAGATGAGAAGATGGTCCATGTAGATGACAAGCCATTCTTTGGCAATCATATCATGGAAGGAGTCATTCATGAAGCATTTGAAAGTGGTGAGTGAATTGGTGAGACTGAAAAACATGATGGTCAGTTCGAACTAATTTTGGTGTTGTATGAGACGACAGTACAGATTGTTGCCATGTTCATATTTGATTTTCACTGTCACATAGGATGGTCTGTTTCCCATGTTTGGATGGATTGCACAAGTCAACAAACACAGACAACTGCATAATGCAGTCACTGCCATGTATATCTTTTCCATGACCATTTTATGTATGGTCTTGCCCAGTCAGGTCACATTCATGTTGTTGGTCTTGGGCTGCTCTAGTCTTATGATCATGTCATATGGGCTCATCTCACTGCTGTGACTTGTCATGACACCAAACAAGTTCCAGTCTTCTTGGTTCAGTTTGGGCAGGTGTGCAAAACTGTGCTATTTTGGCATGACAGTCTTCTGTGCAGTTGTTTTTGTGGTGAGTGTCTGTGTTTGATATGGATCCTGTGATACAAGGTGGACATTTCACCCTTTTATTTCCTGGTATCTGCACAGACATTCAACTTTGTGAGTGCTTTTCATGTACAGCATATTCAATTCTGTGACTGACAGAATGTTATAAAGGGCATTGTCATCTTTTTGGCCATATCTGTCTTTGCTTTGATCAATTGGTACTTTAGATTGGCGGACAAGTGGTTGGGTAGAAATCAAATAATAAGGGACTTAGAGATGATTGATTGAGAATGTTGTGTAAAGTGTTTGTTCAAGAATATTATCTCCAGAATACAGCTTGTTGAACTTGCTGACCTATTAGTAAATGTGTATGAGAGGACCATCCTTTGATTCTTCCTAATTGATAAGCTAGGAATGTCTTGGGGTGATCCATACCATGTGATGCATGAATGTTCTGTGTCGGTGTCAGCATCTACAACTCTGTGTTGTCTCCTCATTTGTCTCACAGTCCTTGTCACCACCCTTGATCCAGGGCATGCTGTTATAAGTAAGTGCAGTTCCGAAGGTTCCGGAACTTGTTCCCATGGTTCTGATGCTTCCGAAGTACCTTCCTGTGGTTCCGGAATTCCGGAACCATCAGAACTCTTCAACACTCTTTTACCAGAATGGAAGCCTGAGGATGGACTACCCCTAGAATGCTATTGGACTCTATTCCCCAAAGACTATGCTCCATATGGTCATATGGAGATTCCTATTCTTGATTCACCCTGTTCCTCCCTTGTTCCACTTTTGTAACTCTTACCATGTATCCCCAGAACCACCTTGTTCATGGACCTCCACTCCTCCTGTCATCCTTCTTTTCATGGCAGTGTTGTCCCATTCTTACCATTGATCCATGAGGCCATTGTAATGTACCATGTGTCCTGTCCCATCGCCCTTCCGTTCCGAGATGGTTCCACACTGTATAAATAGCTAGTAGTTGTCTTGTATATTCCTCAGCTAGATCTGTGCAATTATACACAGTATTTAGTCTCATCCTGCCTGAGTCTTGAGTCTCAGCAGAGAACCCCTTTGGATCTACAGAACTTTGTGTCGCCTTTGAGGACACACTGGGACTAGACATTGCGCAAGCGTAACACATGCCAACTTACAATAATAAGCGCTTACTTTATCTTTGAACATGATCTCTGCAATAAATTTCTGTCAGCAATGCCACCAATGAAAATCTTCGGATCAATCAGTGGTGTAGATATTGATGTATGATGCATTGAAATAGAGTTCAATGCCAATGATTTGCTTAGATATAGTAAGCCTTCCAATTTACCTCATGCATGAATCCATCTCAAACTCTTCAGCATACTGCTCATTGAACCACTTGCCACCTTTCTGGTCATACAACTGGCATACCTGTGGGGCACATGGACAACAAGAGTGTGCGAACAAAAGAACATAGAGAGAATTCACATCAACCATTGGCATGACAGGGTCCTCAGCAGAGAAAAATGACTTACATGGTCATTCTCAGCTTGCAGAGCCTGATTAAAGATTCTTCTTATGCCTGTTATACTGAGGGTGTAATGAGTTGCAAGACTGGGTGTTTGGGGAGACATATCTGTGTTTCACAAAACTATGTTGCTTGAGACCAGGAAAAGGACCAAGTAGACCTGCCATAAATAGGTATGTATGAGCAAATGAAGGAGCTGGGGCCCTCCACATTTCAGTACTTGCCTTGATGAGCCCTCTTTGCTTCTACAACAAATCCAAGAGACTGATTTGAACACCTAAATGGCTTCTGAGCACAAGTATGTTGATTGAAGCAGTTCAGACAGAACTTCTCATAGACATCGCATGTCACTAACTCTGAGTCTCAGATCATGTGCTCTGCCACACAACTTGTATGCTATTACACACTAAGTTTATCACATGTAACTGTTACAAGTATCCACAGTTCCGAAGGTTCCAGAACTGATTCCCACGGTTCCGACGGTTCCGAAGTACCTTCCCGCGGTTCCGAAGGTTCCGGAATTCCGGAACCATCGGAGCTCTTCGACACTATCAGAATGGAATCCAGAAGATGGACTACCTCCGGAATGCTACTGGACCTTGTTCCCTGAAGACTACACTCCATATGGTCATATGGAGATCCCCATTCTCGACTCACCCTGTTCG